>WNWK01013662.1:0-54379 GCA_009830355.1 Cherax destructor
AAATAGAATTACTTCTGCAATTGAAATTTATGGGAAAATTAAGCGAAATTTTATTATTTTTTTAAGGTAGCTTACTCATACGTATATTTTATCTAAAAAAAATAGTTTTTTATAAAATCCTTGAAAAATGCCTTGAATAGTAAAAAAATGCATTAAAATAACGTTTTATAGCATTTTTTAATATTTATAAATTATTTACACATTTTTAAAAAATCCCTTTAAAAATGTATACAAATCAATATTATTATACAATATTTCATATTATTTTTCAAAAAAATACATGAAACATTAAAATTTCAGAAAAACGTGCTAAAATCGTATTTTATTGCATATATCAACGTTTTAGAGTGGTTAGAGTGCTTTTCTGAGAAAACTAATTTTTTAGTTAAAATAATTAGAATATCAAACTTTTAAATAGAATTTCTTTTGCAATTGAAATTTATAGGAAAAGAAAGCAATTTTTTTTTTTTTTTTTTTTTTGGAGGCATACTCATGAGCATATTTTATCTAAAAAAATAAATTTTCAGAAAATCCTTGAAAATGCCTTGAATCGTCAAAAAATGCAATAAAATAATGTTTTATAGCATTTTTGAATATTTATAAATTAATTACACATTTTTAAAAAAATTTATTAAAAATCAATGTTATTGGAGAATATTTCGTATTATTTTTCAAAAAATACATGAAACATTAAAATCTCAGAAAAATGTGCTGAAATGGTATTTTATTGCATATTTCGACGTTTTAGAGCGGTTTGAGTGCTTCTCTGAGAAAACTCATTTTTTAGCTAAAATATTTAGATTATCAAACTTTTAAATAGAATTTCTACTACAATTGAAATTTATGGGAAAATAAGCGAAATTTTATGATTTTTTTAGGGGAGGCTTACTCATAGGTATATTTTATAAAAAAAAAATATTTCTTTAGAAAATCCTTAAAAATGCCATGAATCGTCAAAAAAATGCAAAAAAATAACGTTTTGTAGCATTTTTACATATTCATAAATTATTTACATATTTTTTAAAAATCCCTTTAAAAATATATAAAAATCAATATTATTATAGAATATTCCATATTATTTTTCAAAAAATACATGAAACATTAAAATCTCAGAAAAATGTGCTAAAATGGTATTTTATTGCATATTTCGACGTTTTAGAGCGGTTTAATGGCTTTTCCGACAAAACTCATTTTTTTTAGCTAAAATACTTAGATTGTCAAACTTTTAAATAGAATTTCCACTGCAATTGAAATTTATGGGAAAGGTAAGCGAAATTTTATGATTTTTTTCGAGGAGGCTTACTCATAGGTATATTTTATCTAAAAAACAGTTTTTCAGTAAATCGATGAAAATGCCTTGAATCGTCAAAAAATGAAAGATAATAACGTTTTATAGCATTTTTGCATATTTATAAACTATTTACATTTTTTTTTTAAAAATCCCTTTAAAAATCTATAAAAATCAATATGATTATATAATATTTCATATTATTTTTAAAAAATACATGAAACATTAAAATTTTAGAAAAATTTGCTAAAATGGTATTTTATTGCATATTTCGACGTCTTAGGGCGGTTTCAGTGCTTTTCTGACAAAACTCATTTTTTAGCTCAAATACTTAGATTATGAAACTTTTAAAAAAATTCTTCTGCAATTGAAATTTATGGGAAAACTAAGCGAAATTTTATCATTTTTTATTCAAGGAAGATTACTCGTAGGTATATTATATCTAAAAAAATAGTTTTTTAGAAAATCCTTGAAAATTCCTTGAATCATCAAAAAATGCAATGAAAATAACGTTTTATAGTATTTTTGCATATATATAAATTTTTTACATATTTTTTAAAAATCCCTTTAAAAATCTATAAATTCAATATTATTATAATATATTTCATATTATTTTTCAAAAAATACTTGAAACATTAAAAAGTTTAGAAAAATGTACTAAAATGGTATTTTGTTGCATATTTCGACGTTTTAGAGCGGTTTCAGTGCTTTTCTGAGAAAACTCATTTTTTAGCTAAAATACTTTGATTATCAAACTTTTGAATAGAATTTCTTCTGCAATTGAAATTTATGGGAAAAGTATGCGATTTTTTTTTTTATAGAGGCATACTCATAGGTACATTTTATCTAGAAAAATTAGTTTTTCAGAAAATCCTTGAAAATGCCTTGAATCGTCAAAAAATGCAATAAAATAACGTTTTATAGCATTTTTTAATATATATAAATCATTTACATATTTTTAAAAATTTCCATTAAAAATCTATAATAATCAATATTATTATAAAATATTTCATATTATTTTTAAAAAATCCATGAAACATTAAAATCTCCAGAAAAATGTGCTAAAATGGTATTTTGTTGCATATTTCGACGTTTTAGAGCGGTTTGAGTGTTTTTCTGGCCAAACTCATTTTTTAGCTAAAATACTTAGATTATTAAACTTTTAAATAGAATTCCTTCCGCAATTGAAATTTATAAGAAAACTAAGCGATTTTTTTTTTTTTTTTTGTTTAAGGTAGCTTACTCATAGGTATATTTTATCTAAAAAAATAGTTTTTTATAAAATCCTTGAAAATGCCTTGAATCGTCAAAAAATACAATAAAATAAAGTTTTATAGGATTTTTAAATATTTATAAATTATTTACACATTTTAAAAAAATCTATTAAAAAAACAATGTTATTGTAGAATATTTCGTATTATTTTTCAAAAAATACATGAAACATTAAAATCTCAGAAAAACGTGCTAAAGTGGTATTTTATTGCATATTTCGACGTTTTAGAGCGGTTTGAGAACTTTTCTGACAAAACTGATTTTTTAGCTAAAATACTTAGATTGTCAAACTTTTACATTGAATTTCTACTGCAATTGAAATTTATGGGAAAAGTAAGAGAAATTTTATGATTGTTTTTTTACGAGGCTTACTCATAGGTATATTTTATCTAAAAAAAGTTTTTTCAGAAAATCGTTGAAAATGCCTTGCATCGTCAAAAAATGCAATAAAATAACGTTTTATAGCATTTTTTAATATTTATAAGTTATTTACACATTTTTAATAAATTCTATTAAAAATAAATGTTATTGTAGAATATTTCGTATTATTTTTTAAAAAATACATGAAACATTAAAATCTCAGAAAAATGTGAAAAAATGGTATTTTATTACATATTTCGACGATTTAGAGCGGTTTGAGTGCTTTTCTGATAAAGCGCATTTTTTAGCTAAAATACTTAGATTATCAAACTTTTAAATAGAATTTCTACTACAATTGAAATTTATGGGAAAAGTAAGCGAAATATTATTTTTTTTTATTTTAAGGAGGCTTACTCATACGTATATTTTATATAAAAAAATATTTTTTCAGAAAATCCTTAAAAATGCCTTGAATCGTCAAAAAATGCATTAAAATAACGTTTTATAGCATTTTTGCATATATAAAAATTATTTACATATTTTTTAAAAATCCCTTTAAAAATCTCTAAAAATCAATATTTTTATACATTTCATATTATTTTTCAAAAAATACATGAAACATTAAAATGCTTAGAAAAATGTGCTAAAATAGTATTTTATTGCATATTTCGACGTTTTAGAGCGGTTTAAGTGCTTTTCTGACAAAACTATTTTTTTTAGCTAAAGTACTTAGATTATCAAACTTTTAAATAGTATTTCTACTGCAATTGAAATTTATGGGAAAAGTAAGCGAAATTTTATGATTTTATTTAAAAAAAATACATTTTCAGAAAATCCTTGAAAATGCCTTGAATTGTCAAAAAATGCAGTAATAACGTTTTGTAGTATTTTTAAATATTTATATATTATTTAAATATTTTAAATAATCCCATTAAAAATTTTATGATTTTTTTTTTGAGGAGGCTTACTCATAGGTATATTTTATTTAAAAAAAATAGTTTTTCAGAAAATCCTTGAAAATGCATTGAATCTTCAAAAAATCAACAAAATAACGTTTTATAGCATTTTTTAATATCTATAAATTATTTACATATTTTTAAAAAATCGCATTAAAAATATATAATAATCAATATTATAATAGAATATTTCATATTATTTTTCAAAAAATACATGAAACATTAAAATCTCAGAAAAATGTGCTAAAATTATATTTTTTGGCATATTTCGACGTTTTAGAGCGGTTTGAGTGCTTTTCTGAGAAAACTCATTGTTTAGCTAAAATACTTAGATTATCAAACTTTTAAATAGATTTCCTTCTGCAATTGAAATTTATAGGAAAAGTAAGCGAATTTTTTTTTTTTTGGAGGCATACTCATAGGTATATTTTATTTAAAAAAATTAGTTTTTCAGAAAATCCTTGAAAATGCCTTGAATCGTCAAAAAATGCAATAAAATAACGTTTTTTAGCATTTTTTAATATTTATAAATTACTTACACATTTTTATAAAATTATATTAAAAATCTATGTTATTGGAGAATATTTCATATTATTTTTCAAAAAATACATGAAACATTAAAATCTCTCTGAAAAATGCGGTTTGAGTGTTTTTCTGACAAAACTCATTTTTTAGCTAAAATACTTCGTTTATCAAACTTTTAAATACAATTTCTTCTGAAATTGAAATTTATGGGAAAAGTAAGCGAAATTTTATCATTTTTTTTTTTTAAGGAAGCTCACTCATAGGTATATTTTATTTAAAATACTTGTTTTTTTAGAAAATCCTTGAAAATGCCTTGAATCGTCAAAAAATACAATAAAAATAACGTTTTATAGAATTTTTGCATATTTATAAATTATTTACATATTTTTTTAAAATCTATAAATTCAATATTATTTAACAATATTTCATATTATTTTTTCAAAAAATACATGAAACATTAAAATTTAGAAAATGTAAAATGGTATTTTAATGCATATTTCGAGTTTTAGAGCGGTTTGAGTGTTTTCTGACAAAACTCATTTTTAGCTAAAATACTTAGATTATCAAACTTTTAAATAAATTTCTACTGCAATTGAAATTTATGGGAAAAGTAAGCAATTTTTTTTTTTTTTGGAGGCTACTCATAGTATATTTTATCTAAAAAATATTTTTTCAGAAAATCCTTGAAAATGCCTTGAATCGTCAAAAATGAATAAAATAAGTTTTATAGCATTTTGAATATTTATAATTATTTAATATTTTTAAAAATCCCTTAAAATCTTAATAATCAATATTAATATAAATTTCATATCATTTTTCAAAAAATACATAAACATTAAAATGATATTTTTTGCATATTTCGACGTTTTAGAGCGGTTTAGTGCTTTCTGACAAAACTCATTTTTAGCTAAAATACTTGATTATCAAACTTTTAAATAGAATTCTCTCAATTAAATTTATGGGAAAAGTAAGCGAAATTTATAAATTTTTTTAAGAATCTTATCATAGGTATATTTTATTAAAAAAATTGTTTTTTAAAAATTCTAAAATTCTTAAATGTAAAAATGCAATAAATAACGTTTTATAGTTTTTTAATATTTATAAATTATTTAAACATATTTTTAAAATTCCTTTATAAAATCTATAAATTCAATATTATATAAATATTTCATATATTTTTCAAAAATACTGAAACTTAAAATTAGAAAAATGTGCTAAAATGGTATTTTATGGATATTTCGACGTTTTAGAGCGGTTTGAGTGCTTTCTGAAAAACTCATTTTTAGCTAAAATACTTAGATTATAAATTTTAAATAGATTTCTCTGCAATTGAATTTATGGAAAAGTAAGCGAATTTTATTTTTTTTGGAGGCTTACTCATAGGTATATTTTATCTAAAAAAACAGTTTTCAGAAAATCCTTGAAAATGCTTGAATCGTCAAAAATGCAATAAAATAACGTTTTTAGCATTTAATATTTATAAATTATTACACATTTTTATAAAATTTATTAAAAATCAATGTTATTGGAGAATATTTCATATTATTTTTCAAAAATACATGAAACATTAAAATAAAACGTTTTTTGATATTTGACGTTTGAGTTGATGTTTTCTGAAAAACTCATTTTTAGCTAAAATACTTGATGATCAACTTTTAAATAAATTTCTCTGCAATTGAAATTTATGGGAAAAGTAAGCGAAATTTAATTATTTTTTTTAGGAGCTACTCATGGTATATTTTATAAAAAAATAGTTTTTAGAAAATCCTTGAAAATGCTTGAATCTCAAAAAATGCAATAAAATAACGTTTTATAGCATTTTGCATATTTATAAATTATTTACATATTTTTAAAATCTATAAATTCAATATTATTATACAATATTTCATATTATTTTTCAAAAATACATGAAACATTAAAAGTTTAGAAAATGTGCTAAAATTGTATTTTATTGCATATTTCGACGTTTTAGAGCGGTTTGAGTGTTTTCTGAAAAACTCATTTTTAGCTAAAATACTTAGATTATCAAACTTTTAAATAAATTTCACTGCAATTGAAATTTATGGGAAAATAAGCGAATTTTTATTTTTTTTGGAGGCCAGGTATATTTTATTTAGTAAAATCTTCGATTATCAAACTTTTAAATAGAATATCTTCTCAATTCAAATTTATGGGGAAAAGTAAGCGAAATTTTATGATTTTTTTTTGAGGAGGCTTACTCATAGGTATATTTTATTAAAAAAATAGTTTTTCAGAAAATCCTTGAAAATGCCTTGAATCGTCAAAAAATGCAATAAAATAACGTTTTATAGCATTTTTGAATATTTATAAATTATTTACATATTTTTAAAAATCCATTAAAAATCTATAATATTATTATATAATATTTCATATTATTTTTCAAAAATACATGAAACATTAAAATCTCAGAAAATGTGCTAAAATGGTATTTTATTGCATATTTCGACGTTTTAGAGCGTTTGAGTGCTTTTCTGACAAAACTCATTTTTAGCTAAAATACTTAGATTATCAAACTTTTAAATAAATTTCTCTCAATTGAAATTTATGGGAAAAGTAAGCGAAATTTTATATTTTTTAGAGGCTTACTCATAGGTATATTTTATCTAAAAAAATATTTTTCAGAAAATCTTGAAAATGCCTTGAATTTCAAAAATGCAATAAAATAACGTTTTAAGCATTTTTAATATTTATAAATTATTTACATATTTTTAAAAATCCATTAAAAATCTATAAAATCAATATTATTTAGAATATTTCATATTATTTTTCAAAAAATACATGAAACATTAAAATCTGAAAAAGTGCTAAAATGGTATTTTATTGCATATTTCGACGTTTTAGAGCGGTTTGAGTGCTTTTCTGACAAAACTCATTTTTAGCTAAAATACTTAGATTATCAAACTTTTAAATAGAATTTCTACTGCAATTGAAATTTATGGAAAGTAAGCGAAATTTTATTTTTTTTAGGAGGCTTACTCATAGGTATATTTTATCTAAAAAATAGTTTTTCAGAAAATCCTTGAAAATGCTTGAATCGTCAAAAATGCAATAAAATAACGTTTTATAGCATTTTAATATTTATAAATTATTTACATATTTTTAAAAATCCTTAAAATCTATAAAATCAATATTATTATAGAATATTTCATATTATTTTCAAAAATACATGAAACATTAAAATCTAGAAAATGTGCTAAAATGGTATTTTATTGCATATTTCGACGTTTTAGAGCGGTTTGAGTGCTTTTCTGACAAAACTCATTTTTAGCTAAAATACTAGATTATCAAACTTTTAAATAAATTTCTACTGCAATTGAAATTTATGGGAAAAGGTAGAATTTTATTATTTTTTTGAGGCTTACTCATAGGTATATTTTATCTAAAAAAAGTTTTCAGAAAATCTTGAAAATGCCTTGAATCGTCAAAAATGCAATAAATAACGTTTTATAGCATTTTGATATTTATAATTATTTACATATTTTTAAAAATCCTTAAAAATCTATAAAATCAATATTATTATAAATATTTCATATTATTTTCAAAAATACATGAAACATTAAAATCTGAAAAATGTGCTAAATGGTATTTTATTGCATATTTCGACGTTTTAGAGCGGTTTGAGTGTTTTCTGACAAAACTCATTTTTAGCTAAAATACTAGATTATCAAACTTTTAAATAGAATTTCTTGCAATTGAAATTTATGGGAAAAGTAAGCGAAATTTTATGATTTTTTTTTTGAGGAGGCTTACTCATAGGTATATTTTATCTAAAAATAGTTTTTAGAAAATCCTTGAAAATGCCTTGAATCGTCAAAATGCAATAAAATAACGTTTTATAGCATTTTTGAATTTTATAAATTATTTACATATTTTTAAAAATCCATTAAAAATCTATAAAATATATTATACAATATTTCATATTATTTTTCAAAAATACATGAAACATTAAAACTCAGAAAAAGTCTAAAATGTATTTTATGCATATTTCGACGTTTTAGAGCGGTTTGAGGTTTTCTGACAAAACTCATTTTTAGCTAAAATACTTAGATTATCAAACTTTTAAATAGAATTTTTTATGCAATTGAAATTTATGGAAAAGTAAGGAAATTTTATGATTTTTTAGGAGCTTACTCATAGGTATATTTATCTAAAAAAGTTTTTCAGAAAATCCTTGAAAATGCCTTGAATTCAAAAATGCAATAAAATAACGTTTTATAGCATTTTTATATTTATAAATTATTTACATATTTTAAAAATCCTTAAAAATCTAAAAATCAATATTATTATAGAATTTTCATATTATTTTCAAAAATACATGAAACATTAAAAAGTCTCAGAAAATGTGCTAAAATGGTATTTTATTGCATATTTCGACGTTTTAGAGCGGTTTGAGTGCTTTTCTGACAAAACTCATTTTTAGCTAAAATACTTAGATTATCAAACTTTAAATAGAATTTCTACTGCAATTGAAATTTATGGAAAAGTAAGCAAATTTTATTATTTTTTAGGAGGCTTACTCATAGGTATATTTTATCTAAAAAATAGTTTTCAGAAAATCCTTGAAAATGCTTTGAATCGTCAAAATGCAATAAAATAACGTTTTATAGCATTTTTAATATTTATAAATTATTTACATATTTTAAAAATCCATTAAAATCATAAAATCAATATTATTATAATATTTCATATTATTTTTCAAAAATACATGAAAATTAAAACTCAAAAATGCTAAATGTATTTTATTGCATATTTCGATGGTTTAGAGTGGTTTGAGTGCTTTTCTGACAAATCTCATTTTTTAGTTAAAATACTTAGATTATCAAACTTTTAAATAGAATTTCAACTGCAATTGAAATTTATGGGAAAAGTAAGCGAAATTTTATGATTTTTTTTTAAGGAGCTTACTCATATGTATATTTTATCTATTTTTTTTTCTTTTCAGAAAACCCTTAAAAATGCCTTGAATTGTCAAAAAATGCAATAAATAACGTTTTATAGCATTTTTGAACATTTATTAATTATTTACATAATTTTAAAAAATCCAATTAAAAATCTATAAAAATTAATATTATTATAGAATATTTCATATTATTTTTCAAAAATTAAATGAAACATTAACAAGCTCAGAAAAATGTGCTAAAATGGTATTTTATTGCATATTTCGACGTTTTAGAGCTGTTTGAAAGCTTTTCTGACAAAACTCATTTTTTAGCTAAAATATTTAGATTATCAAACTTGTAAATAGAATTTCCACTGCAATTGAAATTTATGGGAAAATTAAGCGAAATTTTATTATTTTTTTTTTTGAGGAGGCTTACTCATAGTAATATTTTATCTCAAAAAAAAAAAAAAAATTCAGAAAATCGTTGAAAATGCCTTGAATCGTCAAAAAATGCAATAAAATAACGTTTTATAGCATTTTTTTAATATTTATAAATCATTTACATATTTTTAAAAAATACCATTAAAAATCTATAAAAATCAATAATAATATAGAATATTTAATTATATTTTTTCAAAAATTACATAAAATATTAAAAAGCTCAGAAAAATGTGTAAAAATTGTATTTTATTGAATATTTCGAATGTTTATAGCGGTTTGAGTGCTTTTTTGACAAAACTCATTTTTTAACTAAAATACATAGATTATCAAACTTTTAAATTGAATTTCTACTGCAATTGAAATTTATGGGAAAACTAAGCGAAATTTAATGATTTTTTTTTAAGGAGCTTACTCATATGTATATGTATATTTTGGGAAAAGTAAGAGAAATTTTATGATTTTTATTTTTAGGAAGCTTACTTATAGGTATATTTCACCCAAGAAACCAGTTTTTCAGAAAATCGTTAAAAATGCCTTGAATCGTCAAAAAATGCAATAAAATTACGTTTTATAGCATTTTTGAATATATATAATTTTTTTACATTTTTTAAAAAATCCCACTAAAAATCTATAAAAATCAATATAATTATAGAATATTTCATATTATTTTTCAAAAAATACATGAAATATAAAAAAGCTCAGAAAAATGTGCTAAAATTGTATTTTATTGCATATTTAGACGTTTTAGAGCAGTTTGAGTGCTTTTCTGACAAAACTCATTTTTTAACTAAAATACATAGATTATCAAACTTTTAAATTGAATTTCTACTGCAATTGAAATTTATGGGAAAACTAAGCGAAATTTAATGATTTTTTTTTAAGGAGCTTACTCATATGTATATTTTATCTAATTTTTTTTTCTTCTCAGAAAACCCTTGAAAATTCCTTGAATTGTCAAGAAATGCAATAAATAACGTTTTATAGCATTTTTGAACATTTATTAATTATTTACATAATTTTAAAAAATCCCAATAAAAATCTATAAAAATCAATATTATTATAGAATATTTCATATTATTGCATATTTCGAAGTTTTAGAGTGGTTTGTGTGCTTTTCTGACAAAACTCTTTTTTTAGGTAAAATACTTAGATTATCAAATGTGTGGGAAAAGGCCATAGATAGGAATGATGAAAGTGTGAAGGTATGTAGAGTGATGATTGAATGATAGTTTGCTTGTTGAGGTGGGGTGAGTGTCTAGCTGCTGCTATACCCCCCCCTTCCCTCCCTTTTCCTCCCGGTGAGAGGTGTAATGCTAGGCTCCGGCCACAGGTTGAAATCACTCGACTAACCACGCCCGACCTCACTGTAAGTACTTCACGGCTGCTCGTATCTTCATTATTTTATGTTCAAGAGCTTCACTCTTTAATTTGTTTGGAGCTTCACTCATGTTTAGCAATATTAACTTCTGTCCTGCCTTGGTTTGTGGTAAAGTTATGGTTTCACCATTTCTTTTAAAGGCCTTATGCCTACTAGGTAAATTTATGCTAGAGTGGTGAGTAATTCTTTTGGTTTCTTCCACAGTCCTCTGTTTACGCACGGATCATCGGATTCAAGGCTGAGTGAGGGGCCGGCGTACTCACCAATTGAGAAACAGAGTCGTTACCACCAATTCTTCGCTACACCAGTAGTTCCTAAGTCCACACTAGAAACCTCAGGTAACTGTACTTTACCAGGGGACAACTTTCACCTGAGTCCCTGACATCATTTGTGACATTGGATGTGGAAAACTGTGGAATTTGTGGGAAACATCGAGGCAACAACAACAACAACAACAACAACAAAACCACCACAGAGTCGAACATGGATTCATTGCTTCTGTGTTAACAAGATCAACACGTGTAAATATCTAGCTTTGGATCAGATATATATATTTTTTGTTTTCATTTTTAATTTTTCTTAAGATAGGATTATTATAATCATATTTACGTATTTATTATTTACATTTCTTTCTATTAAAATAAAGTGTTTATTTTTATTGTTATTATTGTCTTTTTCTATTATACTTTTCCTAAGAAGATTGGCGACAACCTTCACAAGTGGCGACCTTGCCAGGATTCGACTCTGAGATTTGACACCTCGAACACGATTCGACGCTACTCGGACTGGAGCCGGCGGTACCTGGCTACATTATTGGAACTCCGCCATCAGTGACGGTGGTTACCTCCACCGCTCCACACCACAGACGGTTGCCACCCTCCATAAGTATTCATTTGCTATAGTAGGACTACAGTAAAGGTATTTAAAGGATTTGGTGATTGTTAAATACTCTTTGTTTATGTTAGTCAAGTCAAGGCAGGATGTGCTAGTTACTTCTGCCACCTTTGTTTTGAGCTTGAAGATTATTTTAGGAATAGACTCTAGGGATCCGAGATTTTCCAGTGATAATACTTCTTCATTGAGTTCTTGTATGTTATATCAAAGGAACTGTCATAGGTCACCCTTGATTATAGTGGGAAGAGTGGATGGTCAAGTGATCCCATTCTCCTTACTGTTTGGTCGGAGCTGGCATAGAACCCTCTGGTCAATTTATACTGTATAAATCGAAGTAGGGATTGAACCCTCCGGTTTAGTTTGGTCAGTTGTAGCGGAGCAGGATTTGAACCCTCCGTTTTCTATTATCTGTTTCATTCACCCAGTAAGTTAAGTTATCCCGGTTAGTATGGAGGAATACCAGTTCTGGATGAATGCTGGGGTTAAGCTAGGTATTACGGGGAAAACTTTAGAATCTTTCATAGCTGCTAAGATTCAGGAAAAAAAATGAAATTGAAAGAGAGAAACAAGAGAGACAGTTAGAAAGAGATCGAGAAAGACAAGAGAGACAGAAAGAAAACAAGAAGAGAAAAAGGAGAGAGAGAGAATTGAGAGAGAAGAGAGAAAGGAGAAAGAAAAACTTGAAAGAGAAATTCAAGAGATACAGTTAGAAAGAGAACTTGAAGATAAAAAAGAACGTGATAGACTTGATCGTGAAGAAAGAGCTCAAATACGGGAACAACAGGCTAGAGAACGTGATGCACGAGAGAAAGAGAAAGATCGTGAGTTAGAGAAAGCTCGCCTGGAATTAGAGAATAAGAAACTAATTCTTAACTAGCAGAAATTAAATGAGGGCGTAATGGAGCGTCCCACTCCTTCATATACTCCCACAGAGGGAGAAGACATAACTCCTTATATAATCAGATTTGAGAATACAGCTACCCTCTGTGAATGGCCAGTTGATTCTTGGGCTACTAGGCTGGGTATGTTATTCTCAGGGACAGCTTTGAACATTTATGCAAATTTGTCACAAGATATCATTTGTGACTATAATCTGTTGAAGAAGGCAATTCTTAAGGCCTACCAGAAAACCACTAACTCGTATAGGAAGGATTTTAGGTATGCCGCTTTACAGCACGGTCAGAACTTCCAGCAGTTACAGATTACTCTCTTTCGTTTGTTTGATTTTTGGATAGACAGTGCAGGAATTGATCAAGACTATGCATCTCTCAGAGATTTCATGGTTGCCGACCAGTTCCTGACGGCTCTGCCCCACCAGATACGAACCTTCATTAGAGAACGTAATCTGATTAAGGCTGCGGAAGTTGCTGAAGCTGCTGAATTGTATGCGGAATCCATAATTCCTATAAGGGCCTAAAGGGATCGATCCCTAAGGGCAATGGTTCACCAGAACCAAAGGTTAAGTCTCATATAGAGGGAGAACAAAAATAATTTATCCCAGTTTGTCATGTATGTGGTGGAAAAGGACATAAACGCCCTGATTGCCCTTCTAAGATAGTTCAAAGGTGGGTAGATGCGTAAAAGACGGTAATGAACAAGCTCCCTTCTGTTCAGGAACAGATAATGGTCCTAAGGTATCTAAGATATTAAGAGACACTGGATGCACTTGTATAGTCATTTCGGATAAACTGTTCCCTAATCTCAAATCCACTCATGCCTCCACTACTCTTTCAGATTACTTGGGCCGTACAGACACGTTTCCTACCATGCGGTGTTACATCAGGTCTAAATGGTTTACAGGTTGGACTCATGCAGCACTAGCTCCCATCATAACTTGCTCTATAATAATAGGTAACGTTAAAGGTGCCATTCCTCCTTGGAAGAGCGATCTTTCGTCACCTCAAATAGATGCAAGTTTTTCAGCTCAGTCTCCTCCTAAGGTAGATAAGCTCCTTGTCAGTTCTATTGCTAAATCTCCCTTATCTCATAGTAATAGTCATTTACAGGTTGAAACAGATGATACTGCACTCGGAATCGATATGGCAGGATCACCTGTTCACTCAGTATATGACAGTAATGTTGCCACCTCCAACCATATACCATCTGTCCCAGGTAACGTAAAGACTAAAGCTCAGGCTTCTCCTCCTATTGATTCTTTAATTGCCACAGATCTTCGGTCCAAAGATGACTTTATCAATTTACAGCAGACTTGCCCTTCACTTCGGGATTGCCATAGTCATGCTATAAATAATACAGTTATCCAGGGAAGATACTCGTCACATAGTGTGAAGGTTGTCGCCAATCTTCTTAGGAAAAGTATAATAGAAAAAGACAATAATAACAAAAAAAAAATAAACACTTTATTTTAATAGAATGAAATGTAAATAATAAATACGTAAATATGATTATAATAATCCTATCTTAAGAAAAATGAAAAATGAAAACAAAAATTATATATATCTGATCCAAAGCTAGATATTTACACGTGTTGATCTTGTTAACACAGAAGCAATGAATCCATGTTCGACTCTGTGGTGGTATTGTTGTTGTTGTTGTTGTTGTTGCCTCGATGTTTCCCACAAATTCCACAGTTTTCCACATCCAATGTCACAAATGATGTCAGGGACTAAGGTGAAAGTCGTCCCCTGGTAAAGTACAGTTGCCTGAGGTTTCTAGTGTGGACTTAGGAACTACTGGTGTAGAGAAGAATTGGTGGTAACGACTCTGTTTCTCAATTGGTGAGTACGCCGGCCCCCCACTCAGCCTTGAATCCGATGATCCGTGCGGAAATAGAGGACTGTGAAAGAAACCACAAGAATTACTCACCACTCTAGTATTAATTTACATAGTAGGCATAAGGCCTTTAAAAGAAATAGTGAAACTGTAATAAATAACTTTACCAAAAACCAAGGCAGGACATAACAGAAGTTACTGTTGTTAAACATGAGTGAAGCTCAACAATTAAAGGGTGAAGCTCTTGAACATAAAATAATGAAGATACGAGCAGCCATGAAGTACTTACAGTGAGGTCGGGCGTGGTTAGTCGAGTGATTTCAACCTGTGGCTGGAGCCTAGCATTACACCTCTCACCGGGTGGAAAAGGGGGGGGATGGTATAGCAGCAGCTAGACACTCACCCCACCTCAACAAGCAAACTACCATTCAAATATCACTCTACATACCTTCACATTTTCATCACTCCTATCTATGGACTATTCCCTCACACTCCCCCATACCAAGACTGCTAGTCAAGGAATAGAAGTAGAAATTATGAGGTAAAAGTCCCCCCAAAAAAATGAAAGTCGCCTAAGTACCAATATTCTACTGACTGTAACGACTTAACCACTCAGAGAAATAATTAGATGAACCATTGATATACACTATATGAAACTTAAAAGCCTGGATTGCCAATGTCCACCTCAAGAGGCGACTGTTGGTTCCCTTAAAAGTTTCTAGGTATACCAATGGTTTATGATTTGTTTCTAGAATGAATTCTTTCTCCAGTAAATAGAATTTAAGTTATGGGTATCTCGTTTCCGGTGGAGGGAATTTATAGGCTCAGAAGTACCGGAAGCAGGATCGTGGATATGAGGTGTAGTAAGCCATTGACACCTGTTGCACATCCCATACTTTTTTGACACCTGCGTGTACAAATGTGGCCAGAAATACATCTGTCTGATTTTACGCCACATCTTACGATGGGCCCAGTGTTCGGTCACTGGCAGGTCATGAGCCCTTTGGAGAATTGACTCGCGGCATTGGTCGGGAATGACTAGGAGGGAATAATCTACTGTAAGAGAATTAGGTTTAAAAACAGATTTATATAAGATCCCGTCACGATATTCAAACTTGTGTGACGAGTATCTTCCCTGGATAACTGTATTATTTATAACATGACTATGGCAATCCCGAAGTGAAGGGCAAGTCTGCTGTAAATTGATAAAGTCATCTTTGGACCGAAGATCTGTGGCAATTAAAGGATCAATAGGAGGAGAAGCCTGAGCTTTAGTCTTTACTTGGGACAGATGGTATATGGTTGGAGGTGGCAACATTACTGTCATATACTGAGTGAACAGGTGATCCTGCCATCTCGATTCCGAGTGCAGTATCATCTGTTTCAACCTGTAAATGACTATTACTATGAGATAAGGGAGATTTAGCAATAGAACTGACAAGGAGCTTATCTACCTTGGGAGGAGGCTGAGCTGAAAAACTTGCATCTATTTGAGGTGACGAAAGATCGGTCTTCCAAGGAGGAATGGCACCTTTAACGTTACTTATTATTATAGAGCAAGTTTTGATGGGAGCTAGTACCGCATTAGTCCAACCTGTAAACCATTTGGACCTGATGTAACACCTCATAGTAGGATATGTGTCTGTACGGCCCAAGTAATCTGAAAGAGTAGTGGAGGCATGTGTGGGTTTGAGATTAGGGAACAGTTTATCCGAAATGACTATACAAGTGCATCCAGTGTCTCTTAATATCTTAGATACCTTAAGACCATTAACTGTTCCTGAACAGAAGGGTGCTTGTTCATTACCATTCTTTGACGCATCTACCCACCTTGTGAACTATCTTAGAAGGGCAATCGGGGCGTTTATGTCCTTTTCCATCACATACATGACAAACTGGTATAAAGGATTTTTGTTATTCCTCTACATGAGACTTAACCTTTGGTTCTGGTGAACCATTGCCCTTAGGGATCGATCCCTTTAGTCCCTTATAGGAATTATGGACTTCTGCATACAAGTCAGCAGCCTCAGCAACTTCCGCAGCCTTAATCAGATTACGTTCTCTAATGAAGGTTCGTATCTGGTGGGGCAGAGCCGTCAGGAACTGGTCGGCAACCATAAAATCTCTAAGAGATTCATAAGTGTGATCAATTCCTGCACTGTCTATCCAAAAATTAAACAACCGAAAGAGAATAATCTGTAACTGCTGGAAATTCTGACCGTGTTGTAATGCGGCATACCTGAAATTCTTCCTATAAGAGTTAGTGGTTTTCTGGTAGGCCTTAAGAATTGCTTTCTTCAACAGATTATAGTCACAAATGATATCATGTGACAAAGTTGCATAAATGTTCAAAGCTGTCCCTGAGAATAACATACCCAGCCTAGTAGCCCAAGAATCAAATGGCCATTCACAGAGGGCAGCTGTATTTTCAAATCTGATAATATAAGAAGTTATGTCTTCCCCCTCTGTGAAGGGTGGTAAGTTGGGGGTGGGTGTATATGAAGGAGTGGGACGCTCCACTACGCCCTTATTTAATTTCTGCTGGGTAAGAACTAGTTTTTTATTCTCTAATTCTAGACGAGCTTTCTCTACTTCACGATCTTTCTCTTTCTCTCTTTCCTCATGTTCTCTAGCTTTTGCTCTTTCCTCTAATTCTTTCTCTAGATTGCGTGCATCACGTTCTCTAGCCTGTTGTTCCGGTATTTGTGATCTTTCTTCACGATCAAGTCTATCACGTTCTTTTTTTTCTTCTAGTTCTCTTTCTAACTGTCTCTCTTGTCTTTCTCTTTCAATTCTCTCTCTCTCCTTTCTCTCTTCTCGATCTCTTTCTAACTGTCTCTCTTGTTTTTATCTTTCAATTTCATTCTTTTTTCCTGAATCTTAGCAGCTATGAAAGATTCTAAAGTTTTCCCCGTAATACCTAGCTTAACCCCAGCATTCATCCAGAACTAGTATTCCTCCATACTAACCGGGATAACTTACTTACTGGGTGAATGAAACAGATATAATAGAAAACGGAGTGTTCAAATCCTGCTCCGCTACAACTGAACAAACTAAACCGGAGGGTTCAATCCCTACTTCGATTTATACAGTATAAATTTACCGGAGGGTTCTATGCCAGCTCCGACCAAACAGTAAGGAGAATGGGATCACTTGACCATCCACTGTTCCCACTATAATCAAGAGTGTCCTATGACAGTTCCCTTGATATAACATACAAGAACTCAATGAAGAAGATTTATCACTGGAAAATCTCGGATCCCTAGAGTCTATTCTTAAAATAATCTTCAAGCTCAAAACAAAGGTGGCAGAAGTAACTAGCACATCCTGCCTTGACTTGACTAACATAAACAAAGAGTATTTAACAATCACCAAATCCTTTAAATACCTTGACTGTAGTCCTACTATAGCAAATGAATACTTATTGAGGGTGGCAACCGTCTGTGGTGTGGAGCGGTGGAGGTAACCACCGTCACTGATGGCGGAGTTCCAATAATAAACCGCAGGCTCTGTCCGAGAAGCGTCGAATCTTGTTCGAGGTGTCGAAGCTTTGAATCGAATCATGACAAGGTCGCCACTTGTGAAGGTTGTCGCCAATCATGTTAGGAAAAGTATAATAGAAGTAGACAATAATAACAAGAAAAATAAACACTTTATTTTAATAGAATGAAATGTAAATAATAAATACGTAAATATGATTATAATAATCCTATCTTAAGAAAAATAAAAAATGAAAACAAAAAATATATATATCTGATCCAAAGCTAGATATTTACACGTGTTGATCTTGTTAACACAGAAGCAATGAATCCATGTTCGACTCCGTTGTGGTATTGTTGTTGTTGTTGTTGCCTCGATGTTTCCCACAAATTCCACAGTTTTCCACATCCAATGTCACAAATGATGTCAGGGACTAAGATGAAAGTCGTCCCCTGGTAAATTACAGTTGCCTGAGGTTTCTAGTGTGGAGTTAGGAACTACTGGTGTAGCGAAGAATTGGTGGTAACGACTGTGTTTCTCAATTGGTAAGTACGCCGGCCCTCCACTCAGCCTTGAATCCGATGATCTGTGCGGAAACAGAGGACTGTGAAAGAAACCACAAGAATTACTCACCACTCTAGTATTAATTTACATAGTAGGCATAAGGCCTTTAAAAGAAATGGTGAAACTGTAATAAATAACTTTACCAAAAGCCAAGACAGGACATAGCAGAAGTTACTGTTGCTAAACATGTGTGAAGCTCAAAAATTAAAGAGTGAAGCTCCTGAACATAAAATAATGAAGATACGAGCAGTTGTGAAGCACTTACAGTGAGGTCGGGCGTGGTCAGTCGAGTGATTTCAACCTGTGGCCGGAGCCTAGCATTACACCTCTCATCGGGTGAAAAAGGGGGGGGGGGGTATAGCAGCAGCTAGACACTCACCCCACCTCAACAAGCAAACTACCATTCAACCATCACTCTACATACCTTCACACTTTCATCACTCCTATCTATGGACTTTTCCCTCACACATAGGTTTGAATATCGTGACAGGATCTTATATAAATCTGTGTTTAAACCTAATTCTCTTACAGTAGATTATTCCCTCCTAGTTATTCCCGACCAATGCCGCGAGTCAATTCTCCAAATGGCTCATGACCGGCCAGTGACCGAACACTGGGCCCATCGTAAGATGTGGCGTAAAATCAGACAGACATATTTCTGGCCACATATGTACACGCAGGTGTCAAAGAAGTATGGGTCGTGCAACAGGTGTCAATGGCTTACTACACCTCATATCCACGATCTTGCTTCGGTACTTCTGAGACTATAAATTCCCTCCACCGGAAACGAGATACCCATAACTTAAATTCTATTTACTGGAGAAAGAATTCATTCTAGAAACAGACCGTAAACCATTGGTATACCTAGAAACTTTTAAGGGAACCAACAGTCGCCTCTTGAGGTGGACATTAGCACTCCAGGCTTTTAAGTTTCATATAGTGTATATCAATGATTCATCTAATTATTTCTCTGACTGGTTAAGTCTTGACAGTCAGTAGAATATTTGTACTTATGCGACTTTAATTTTTTTTGGACTTTTACCTCATAATTTTTACTTCTATTCCTTGACTATCAGTCTTGGTATGGGGGAGTGAGGGAAAAGTCCATAGATAGGAGTGATGAAAGTGTGAAGGTATGTAGAGTGATGGTTGAATGGTAGTTTACTTGTTGAGGTTGGGTGAGTGTCTAGCTGCTCCTATACCCCCCCCTCCTTTTCCACCCGGTGAGAGGTGTAATGCTAGGCTCCGGCCACAGGTTGAAATCACTCGATTGACCACGCCCGACCTCACTGTAAGTACTTCACGGCTGCTCGTATCTTCATTATTTTATGTTCAAGAGCTTCACTCATCAAATTTGTTTGGAGCTTCACTCATGTTTAGCAACAATAACTTCTGTCCTGCCTATGTTTGTGGTAAAGTTATGGTTTCACCATTTCTTTTAAAGGCCTTATGCCTACTAGGTAAATTAATGCTAGAGTGGTGAGTAATTCTTTTGGTTTCTTATCAGTCCTCTGTTTCCGCACGGATCATCGGATTCATAAGTGAGTGTGGGGCCGGCATACTCACCAGTTGAGAAACAGAGTCGTTAACATCAATTCTTCGCTACACCAGTAGTTCCTAAGTCCACACTAGAAACCTCAGGCAACTGTACCAGGGGACAACTTTTACGTGAGTCCCTGACATCATTTGTGACATTGGATGTGGGAAAACTGTGGGATTTGTGGGAAACATCGAGGCAACAACAACAACAATACCACCACGGAGTCTAACATGGATTCATTGCTTCTGTGTTAACATGATCAACACGTGTAAATATCTAGCTTTTGATCAGATATATATATTTTTTGTTTTCATTTTTCATTTTTCTTAAGATAGGATTATTATAATCATATTTACGTATTTATTATTTACATTTCTTTCTATTAAAATAAAGTGTTTATTTTTCTTGTTATTATTGTCTTTTTCTATTATACTTTTCCTAAGAAGAATGGCGACAACCTTCACATCAAACTTTTAAATAAAATTTCTACTGCAAATGAAATTTATGAGAAAAGTAAGCTAAATTTTATGATTTTTATTTTTATGAAACTTACTCATATGTATATTTTATCTAAAAAAAAAAAAGCAGATTTTCAGAAAATCCTTGAAAATGCCTTGAATCGTCAAAAAATGCAATAAAATTACATTTTATAGCATTTTTGAATATTTATAAATTATTTACATATTTACGTATTTATTATTTACATTTCTTTCTATTAAAATAAAGTGTTTATTTTTCTTGTTATTATTGTCTTTTTATATTATACTTTTCCTAAGAAGAATAACGACAACCTTCACATCAAACTTTTAAATAAAATTTCTACTGCAAATGAAATTTATGAGAAAAGTAAGCTAAATTTTATGATTTTTAGTTTTATGAAACTTACTCATATGTATATTTTATCTAAAAAAAAAAAAGCAGATTTTCAGAAAATCCTTGAAAATGCCTTGAATCGTCAAAAAATGAAATAAAATTACATTTTATAGCATTTTTGAATATTTATAAATTATTTACATATTTTTAAAAAATCCCATTAAAAATCTATAAAAATCAATATTATTATAGAATATTTCAAATTATTTTTCAAAAAATACATGAAATATTAAAAAGCTCAGAAAAATGTGGTAAAATGGTATTTTATTACATGTTTCGACGTTTTAGAGCGGATTTAGTTTTTTTTTTTCTGAAAAAAACTCGTTTTTTAGTTAAAATACATAGATTATCAACTTTTAAATAGAATTTCTACTGCAATTGAAATTTTTGGGAAACGTAAGCGAAATTTTATGATTTTTATTTTTAGGAAATTTTTCAGAAATTCCATGAAAATGCCTTGAATCGTCAAAAAATGCAATAAAATAAAGTTTTATACCATTTTTGAATATTTATAAATTATTTACATATTTTTAAAAAATCCCATTAAAAATCTATAAAAATCAATATTATTATAGAATATTTCAAATTATTTTTCAAAAAATACATGAAATATTAAAAAGCTCAGAAAAATGTGGTAAAATGGTATTTTATTACATGTTTCGACGTTTTAGAGCGGTTTTAGTTTTTTTTTTTCTGAAAAAAACTCGTTTTTTAGTTAAAATACATAGATTATCAACTTTTAAATAGAATTTCTACTGCAATTGAAATTTTTGGGAAACGTAAGCGAAATTTTATGATTTTTATTTTTAGGAAATTTTTCAGAAATTCCATGAAAATGCCTTGAATCGTCAAAAAATGCAATAAAATAAAGTTTTATACCATTTTTGAATATTTATAAATTATTTACATATTTTTAAAAAAAATCTCCTTAAAAATCTTAATAAATCAATATTATTATAGAGTATTTCATATTATTTTTCAAAAATTACATGAAACATTAAAAGGCATATTTCTACGGTTTAGAGCGGTTTGGGTGCCTTTCTGACAAAACTCCTTTTTTAGTTAAAATACTTAGATTATCAAATTTTAAATAGAATTTCTACTGACAAATTTATGAAAAAGAAATTTTGATTTTTTTTAGGAACTTACTCATAGCTATATTTTATCTGTAAAAAATAGTTTTTCAGAAAATCCTTGAAAATGTCTTCAATCGTCAAAAAATGCAATAAAATAATGTTTTATAACATTTTTTAATATTTATAAATTATTTACATATTTTTAAAAAATCTCATTAAAAATCTATAAAAATCAATATTATAATAGAATATTTCGTATTATTTTTCAAAAATTACATGACATTAAAAACATCAGAAAAATATATAAAAATGGTATTTTATTGCATATTTCGATGGTTTAGAACGGTTTGAGTGCTTCTCTGACAAAACTCATTTTATAGTTAAAGTACTTAGATTATCAAACTTTTAATTAGAATTTCTACTGCAATTGAAATTTATGGAAAATTAAGCGAAATTTTATGATTTTTATTTTTAGGAAGCTTACTAATAGGTATATTTCATCTAAAAAAAACAGTTTTACAGAAAATCCTTGAAAATGCCTTGAATCGTCAAAAAATGCAATAAAATAACGTATTATAGATTTTTTGTATATTTATAAAAATTTTACATGTTTTGAAAAAATCCCATTAAAAATCTATAAAAATCAATGTTATTATAGATTATTTCATATTATTTTTCAAAAAATACATGAAACATTAAAAAGCTCAGAAAATGTGTTTAAATGGTATTTTATTGCATATTTCGACGTTTTAGAGATGTTTGAGTGCTTTTGTGACAAAACTCATTTCTTAATTAAAATACTTAGATTATCAAACTTTTAAATAGAATTTCTACTGCAATTGAAATTTATGGGAAAACCAAGCGAAATTTTATTATTTTTTTTTTTTTAAGGAAGACTCATAGCTATATTTTATCTAAAAAAATAGTTTTTCAGAAAATCCTTGAAAATGCCTTGAATGGTCAAAAAATCCAATAAAATAACGTTTTATAGCATTTTTGAATATTTATAAATTTTTTACATGTTTTTAAAAAATCCCATTAAAAATATTTAAAAATCAATATTATTATAGAATATTTCATATTATTTTTAAAAAAATACATGAAACATTAAAAAGCTCAGAAAAATGTGCTAAAATCGTATTTTATTGCATTTTTCGACGTTTTAGAGCAGTTTCAGAGCTTTTCTGACAAAACTCATTTTTTAACCAAAATACTTAGATTATCAAACTTTTAAATAGAATTTCTACAGTAATTCAAATTTATGGGAAAAGTAAGCGAAATTTTATGACTTTTTTTTGAGGAAGCTTACTCATACGTATATTTTATCTAAAAAAAAAAAAAAAAAAAAATCACTTAAAATTGCTTGAATCGTCAAAAATTGCAATAAAATAAGATTTTAAAGCATTTTTGAATATTTATAAATCATTTACATATTTTTAAAAATCCCATTAAAAAGCTATAAAAATCAATATTATTATAGAATATTTCATATTATTTTTCAAAAAATACATGAAACATTATAAAGCTCAGAAAAATGTGCTAAATTCGTATTTTATTCCATAATTCGACGTTTTATAGCGGTTTGAGTGCTTTTCTGACAAATCTCATTTTTTCATTAAAATACTTAAATTATCAAACTTTTAAATAGAATTTCTACTGCAATTGAAATTTATGAGAAAAGTAAGCGAAATTTCATGATTTATTTTTTTAAGGAGCTTAATCATATGTATATTTTATCTATTTTTTTCAGAAAACCCTTGAAAATGCCTTGAATTGTCAAAAAATGCAATAAATAACGTTTTATAGCATTTTTGAACATTTAATAATTATTTACATAATTTTAAAAAATCCCATTAAAAATCTATAAAAATCAATATTATTATAGAATATTTCATATTATTTTTCAAAAATTAAATGAAACATTAACAAGCTCAGAAAAATGTGCTAAAATGGTATTTTATTGCATATTTCGACGTTTTAGAGCAGTTTGAGTGCTTTTCTGACAAAACTCATTTTTTAACTAAAATACTTAGATTATCAAACTTTTAAATAGAATTTCTACTGTAATTCAAATTTATGGGAAAAGTAAGAGAAATTTTATGACTTTTTTTTTGAGGAAGCTTACTCATACGTATATTTTATCAAAAAAAAAAATCATTTAAAATGCCTTGAATCGTCAAAAAATGCAATAAAATAAGATTTTAAAGTATTTTTGAATATTTATAATTCATTTACATATTTTTAAAAAATCGCATTAAAAATCTATGAAAATCAATATTATTATAGAATATTTAATTATATTTTTCAAAAATTACATAAAACATTAGAAAGCTCTGAAAATGTGTAAAAATTGTATATTATTGCATATTTCCATGGTATAGAGCGGTTTGAGTGCTTTTCTGACAAAACTCATTTTTTATTTAAAATACTTAGATTATCAAAGTTTTAAATAAAAATTCTACTGCAAATGAAATTTATGGGAAAAGTGAGCTAAATTTTATGATTTTTATTTTTAGGAAACTTACTCATATGTATATTTTATCTAAAAAAAAAAAAAAAGATTTTCAGAAAATCCTTGAAAATGCCTTGAATCGTCAAAAAATGCAGTAAAATAACATTTTATAGCATTTTTGAACATTTTTAAAGTTTTTACATGTTTTTAAAAAATCCCATTAATTTTTTTTAAAAATTAATATTATTATAGAATATTTAATATTATTTTTTAAAAAATACATGAAACATTAAAAAGCACAAAAAAATGTGCTAAAATGGTATTTTATTGCATATTTCGACGTTTTAGAGTTGTTTGAGTAATTTTCTGCTATTCAAATTTATGGGAAAAGTATGCAGAATTTTTTTTTTTTTTTTTTTGAGGAAACTTACTTATAGCAATATTTTATATACAAAATTGTTTTTCAGAAATTCCTTCAAAATGCCTTGAATCGTCAAAAAAATGCAATAAAATAACGTTTTAAAGCATTTATGAATATTTTTAAATTATTTACATATTTTTAAAAAATCTCATAAAAAATATGTAAAAATCATTATTAATATAGAATATTTCATATTATTTTTCAAAAACTACATGAAACATTAAAAAGCTCAGAAAAATGTGCTAAAATCGTATTTTATTGCATTTTTCGACGTTTTAGAGCAGTTTCAGAGCTTTTCTGACAAAACTCATTTTTTTGTTTAAATACTTAGATTATCAAACTTTTAAATAGAATTTCAACTGCAATTCAAATTTATGGGAAAAGTAAGCGAAATTTTATGATTTTTTTTTTATTTGAAGAAGCTTTCTCATAGCTATATTTTATCTTAAAAAATAGTTTTTCAGAAAACCTTTGAAAATGCCTTGAATCGTCAAAAAATAACACATTTTTGAATATATATAAAAAAAATTCCATGTTTTTAAAAAATCCCATTAAAATCTATAAAAACGATATTATTATAGAATATTTCATAGTCTTTCAAAAAATACATGAAACATTAAAAAGCTCAGAAAAATGTGCTAAAATAGTATTTTATTGCATATTTCGAAGTTTTACAGCAGTTTGAGTGTTTTTCTGACAAAACTCATTTTTTTAGTTTAAATACTTAGATTATCAAACTTTGAAATAGAATTTCTACTGCAATTGAAATTTATGGGAAAAGTAAGCGAAATTTTATGATTAGTTTTTTGGAAGACTCATAGCTATATTTGATCCAAAAAAAAATAGTTTTTCAGAAAATCCTTGAAAATGCCTTGAATCGTCAAAAAATGTCATAAAATATCGTTTTATATCAATTTTGAAGATTTATTTATTATTTACATATATTTTAAAAATCCCAATAAAAATCTATAAAAATCAATATTATTATAGAATATTTCATATTATTTTTCAAAAAATACATGAAACATTAAAAAGCTCAGAAAAAATTGGCTATAATGGTATTCTATTTGATATTTCGACGTTTTAGGGCGGTTTGAGTGCTACTCTGACAAAACATATTTTTTAGCTAAAATACTTAGATAATCAAACATTTAAATAGAATTTCTACTGTAATTCTAATTTTTTTGAAGAAGATTACTCCTAGCTATATTTTATCTAAAAAAATAGTTTTTCAGAAGATCTTTGAAAATGCCTTGAATCGTCAAAAAATGCAATAAATAACGTTTTTTTAGCATTTTTGAGTGTATATAATTTTTTAACATGTTTTTAAAAAATCCAATTAAAAATCTATAAAAATCAATATTATTATAGAATATTTCATATTATTTTTCAAAAAACACATGAAACATTAAAAAGCTCAGAAAAATATGCTAAAATGGTATTTTATTGCATATTTCGACGTTTTAGAGCGGTTTGAGTGTTTTTCTGACAAAACTCATTTTTTAGTTAAAATACTTAGATTATCAAACTTTTAAATAGAATTTCCACTGCTATTGAAATTTATCGGAAATCTAAGTTAAATTTTATGATTTTTATTTTTAGGAAACTTACTCATATGTATATTTTATCTAAAAAAAAACAGATTTTCAGAAAATCCTTGAAAATGCCTTGAATCGTCAAAAAACGCAATAAAATAACGTTTTATAGTATTTTTGAATATTTGTAAATTATTTAAATATTTTTAAAAAATCTCATAAAAAATCTATAAAAATATAATTATTATAGAATATTTCATATTATTTGTTAAAAACTACATGAAACATTAAAAAGGTCAGAAAAATGCTTTTCTGACAAAACTCATTTTTTTGTTTAAATACTTACATTATCAAACTTTTAAATAGAATTTCTACTGCAATTTAAATTTATGGGAAAAGTAAGCGAAATTTTATGATTTTTTTTTTATTTGAAGAAGCTTACTCACAGCTATATTTTATCTTAAAAAAAAGTTTTTCAGAAAACCCTTGAAAATGCCTTGAATCGTCAAAAAATGCAATAATATAACTTTTATATCAATTTTGAACATTTATTAATTATTTGCATATATTTTTAAAATACCAATAAAAATCTATAAAAATTAATATTATTATAGAATATTTCATATTATTTTTCAAAAAATACATGAAACATTAAAAAGCTCAGAAAAATGGGCTAAAATGATATTTTATTGCATATTTCGACGTTTTAGAACGGTTTGAGTGCTTCTCTGACACAACTTATTTTTTAACTAAAATACTTAGATTATCAAACTTTTAAATAGAATTTCTACTGTAATTCAATTTTTTTTTTAAGAAGCTTACTCATAGCTATATTTCATCTAAAAAATAAATATTTCCAGAAAATCTTTGAAAATGCCTTGAATTGTCTAAAAATGCAATAAATAACGTTTTTTTAGCATTTTTGAATATATATAATTTTTTTACATGTTTTTAAAAAATCCCATTAAAAATCTATAAAAATTAATATTTTACAGAATATTTCATATTATTTTTCAAAAAATACATGAAACATTAAAAATCTCAGAAAATTGTGCTAAAATGGTATTTAATTGCACATTTCGACGTTTTAGTCTTGCATGAGTGGTTTTCTGACAAAACTCATTTTTTAGGCAAAATACTTAGATTATGAAACTTTTAAGTAGAATTTCTACTGCAATTGAAATTTATAGGAAAAGTAAGCGAAATTTTTTTTTTTTTTAAGAAGCTTACTCATATGTATATTTTATCTAAAAAAATTGTTTTTCAGAAAATCCTTTAACATGCCTTGAATCGTCAAAAAATACAATAAAATAACGTTTTATAGCATTTTTGAATATTTATAAATTATTTACATATTTTTAAAAAATCTCAATAAAAATCTATAAAAATCCATATTATTATAGAATATTTCATATTATTTTTTAAAAATTACATGAAACATTAAAAAGCTCAGAATATCTATTGCAATTGAAATTTATGGGAAAATTAAGCGAATTTTTTTTTATTTTTATTTTTAGAAAGCTTACTCATAGGTATATTTCCACCAAAAAAAACAGTTTTTCCGAAAATCCTTGGAAATGCCTTGAATCGTCAAAAAATGCAATAAAATAACGTTTTATAGCATTTTTACATATATATAAATTTTTTACATGTTTTGAAAAAATCCCATTAAAAATCTATAAAAATCAGTATTATTATAGATTATTTCATATTATTTTTCAAAAATACATGAAACATTAAAAAGCTCAGAAAAATGTGCTAATATGGTATTTTATTGCATATTTTGACGTTCTAGAGCGGTTTTAGTGTTTTTCTGACAAAACTCATTTTTTTAGCCAAAATACTTAGTTTATCAAACTTTTAAATAGAATTTCTATTGTAATTGAAATTTATGGGAAAACTAAGCGAATTTTTTTTTATTTTTATTTTTAGGAAGCTTACTCATAGGTATATTTCCACCAAAAAAACAGTTTTTCCGAAAATCCTTGAAATGCCTTGAATCGTCAAAAAATGCAATAAAATAACGTTTTATAGCATTTTTACATATATATAAATTTTTTACATGTTTTGAAAAAATCCCATTAAAAATCTATAAAAATCAGTATTATTATAGATTATTTCATATTATTTTTCAAAAAATACATGAAACATTAAAAAGCTCAGAAAAATGTGCTAATATGGTATTTTATTGCATATTTTGACGTTCTAGAGCGGTTTTAGTGCTTTTCTGACAAAACTCATTTTTTTAGCCAAAATACTTAGTTTATCAAACTTTTAAATAGAATTTCTATTGTAATTGAAATTTATGGGAAAACTAAGCGAATTTTTTTTTATTTTTATTTTTAGGAAGCTTACTCATAGGTATATTTCCACCAAAAAAAACAGTTTTTCCGAAAATCCTTGAAATGCCTTGAATCGTCAAAAATGCAATAAAATAACGTTTTATAGCATTTTTACATATATATAAATTTTTTACATGTTTTGAAAAAATCCCATTAAAAATCTATAAAAATCAGTATTATTATAGATTATTTCATATTATTTTTCAAAAATACATGAAACATTAAAAAGCTCAGAAAATGTGCTAATATGGTATTTTATTGCATATTTTGACGTTCTAGAGCGTTTTAGTGTTTTTCTGACAAAACTCATTTTTAGCCAAAATACTTACTTTATCAAACTTTTAAATAGAATTTCTATTGTAATTGAAATTTATGGGAAAACTAAGCGAATTTTTTTTTATTTTTATTTTTAGGAAGCTTACTCATAGGTATATTTCCACCAAAAAAAACAGTTTTTCCGAAAATCCTTGGAAATGCCTTGAATCGTCAAAAAATGCAATAAAATAACGTTTTATAGCATTTTTACATATATATAAATTTTTTACATGTTTTGAAAAAATCCCATTAAAAATCTATAAAAATCAGTATTATTATAGATTATTTCATATTATTTTTCAAAAAATACATGAAACATTAAAAAGCTCAGAAAAATGTGCTAATATGGTATTTTATTGCATATTTTGACGTTCTAGAGCGGTTTTAGTGCTTTTCTGACAAAACTCATTTTTTTAGCCAAAATACTTAGTTTATCAAACTTTTAAATAGAATTTCTATTGTAATTGAAATTTATGGGAAAACTAAGCGAATTTTTTTTTATTTTTATTTTTAGGAAGCTTACTCATAGGTATATTTCCACCAAAAAAAACAGTTTTTCCGAAAATCATTGGAAATGCCTTGAATCGTCAAAAATGCAATAAAATAACGTTTTATAGCATTTTACATATATATAAATTTTTACATGTTTTGAAAAATCCCATTAAAAATCTATAAAAATCAGTATTATTATAGATTATTTCATATTATTTTTCAAAAATACATGAAACATTAAAAGCTCAGAAAATGTGCTAATATGGTATTTTATTGCATATTTTGACGTTCTAGAGCGGTTTTAGTGCTTTTCTGACAAAACTCATTTTTTTAGCCAAAATACTTAGTTTATCAAACTTTTAAATAGAATTTCTATTGTAATTGAAATTTATGGGAAAACTAAGCGAATTTTTTTTTTATTTTTATTGTTAGGAAGCTTACTCATAGGTATATTTCCACCAAAAAAAAACAGTTTTTCCGAAAATCCTTGGAAATGCCTTGAATCGTCAAAAAATGCAATAAAATAAGGTTTTATAGCATTTTTACATATATATAAATTTTTTACATGTTTTGAAAAAATCCCATTAAAAATCTATAAAAATCAGTATTATTATAGATTATTTCATATTATTTTTCAAAAAATACATGAAACATTAAAAATCTCAGAAAATTGTGCTAAAATGGTATTTAATTGCATATTTCGACGTTTTAGTCTTGCATGAGTGGTTTTCTGACAAAACTCATTTTTTAGGCAAAATACTTAGATTATGAAACTTTTAAGTAGAATTTCTACTGCAATTGAAATTTATAGGAAAAGTAAGCGAAATTTTATGTTTTTTTTTTTAAGAAGCTTACTCATATGTATATTTTATCTAAAAAAATTGTTTTTCAGAAAATCCTTTAACATGCCTTGAATCGCCAAAAAATACAATAAAATAACGTTTTATAGCATTTTTGAATATTTATAAATTATTTACATATTTTTAAAAAATCTCAATAAAAATCTATAAAAATCCATATTATTATAGAATATTTCATATTTTTTTTAAAAAATTACATGAAACATTAAAAAGCTCAGAAAAATGTGCTAATATGGTATTTTATTGCATATTTTGACGTTCTAGAGCGGTTTTAGTGCTTATCTGACAAAACTCATTTTTTTAGCCAAAATACTTAGTTTATCAAACTTTTAAATAGAATTTCTATTGTAATTGAAATTTATGGGAAAACTAAGCGAAATTTTATGATTTTTTTTTTTTTTTGAGGAAGACTCATAGCTATAGTTTATCAAAAAAAATAGTTTTTCAGAAAATCCATGAAAATGCATTGAATCGTCAAAAAATGCAATAAAATAACGTTTTATAGCATTTTTGAATTTTTATAAGTTTCTTACATGTTATTAAAAAATCCCATTAAAAATCTATAAAAATCAATGATGTTTTTTTGTTGAGGAAGACTCATAGCTATATTTTATCCAAAAAAATAGTTTTTCAGGAAATCCTTGAAAATGTCTTGTATCGTCAAAAAATGCAATAAAATAACGTTTAATAGCATTTTTGAATATTTATAAATATCTTACATGTTATTTAAAAAATCCTATTAAAAATCTATAAAAATCAACATTATTATATAATATTACATATAATTTTTATCAAAAAATACATGAAACAAAAAAAAGCTTAGAAAAATGTGCTAAAATGGCATTTTATTGCATAATTCGACGTTTTAGAGCGGTTTGAGTACTTTTCTGACAAAACACTTTTTTTGCTAAAACTTTTAAATAGAATTTCTACTGAAATTCAAATTCATGGGAAAAGTAAGCGAAATTTTATGATTGTTTTTAACCTTACTCATAGCTATATTTTATCTAAATAAATAGTTTTTCAGAAAATCCTTGAAAATGCCTTTTTAATCGTTAGGTTACCAAACTTTCAAATAGAATTTCTACTGCAAGTCAAATTAATTGGAAAAGTAAGCAAAATTAGATTTTTTTTTTCGGAAGCTTACTCATAGGTATTTTTTATGCAAAAAAATAGTTTTTCAGAAAATCCTTGAAAATGCCATGAATCGTCAAAAAATGCAATAAAATAACGTTTAATAGCATTTTTGAATATTTTTACATGTTTTGAAAAAATCCCATTAAAAATCTGTAAAAATCAATATTATTATAGATTATTTCATATTATTTTTCAAAAAATACATGGAACAATAAAAAGCAAAGAAAAATGTGCTAAAATCGTGTTTTATTGCATATTTCGACGTTTTAGAGCGGTTTAAGTGTTTTTCTGACAAAACCCATTTTTTAGTTACAATATTTAGATTATCAAACTTTTAAATAGAATTTCTACTGCAATTGAAATTTAAGGGAAAAGTAAACGAAATTTTTTTTTTTTTTTTTAAGGAAGACTCATAGCTATATTTTATCTAAAAAAAATAGTTTTTCAGAAAATCCTTGAAAATGCCTTGAATCGTTAATAAATGCAATAAAATAACTTTTTATAGCATTTTTTGAATATATTTTAATTATTTACATGTTTTGAAAAAAATCCCATTAAAAATCTGTAAAAATCAATATTATTATTGATTATTACATATTATTTTTCAAAAAATACATGAAACAATAACAAGCTCAGAAAAATGTGCTAAAATCGTATTTTATTTCATATTTCGACGTTTTAGAGCGGTTTGAGTGTTTTTCTGACAAAACCCATTTTTTAGTTAAAATACTTAGATTATCAAACTTTTAAATAGAATTTCTACTGCAATTGAAATTTAAGGGAAAAGTAAGCGAAATTGTATTATTTTTTTTTAAGGAATACTCATAGCTATATTTTATCTAAAAAAAACAGTTTTTCAGAAAATCCTTGAAAATGCCTTGAATCGTCAAAAAATTCAATAAATAACGTTTTATAGAATTTTTAATATTTATAAATTATTTACATATTTTTAAAAAATCTCAATAAAAATCTATAAAAACCAATATTATTATAGAATATTTCGCATTATTTTTCAAAAATTACATGACACATTAAAAACATCAGAAAAATATATAAAAAATGGTATTTTATTGCATATTTCAACGGTTTAGAGCGATTTGAGTGCTTTTCTGACAAAACTCATTTTTTAGTTAAAATACTTAGATTATCAAACTTTTAATTAGAATTTCTACTGCAATTGAAATTTATGGAAAATTAAGCGAAATTTTATGATTTTTATTTTTAGGAAGCTTACTCATAGGTATATTTCATCTAAAAAAAAAACAGTTTTTTCAGAAAATCCTTGAAAATGCCTTTAATCGTCAAAAAATGCAATAAAATAACATTTTATAGCATTTTTTAATATTTATAAATTTCTTATATGTTATTAAAAAATTTTATTAAAAATCTAAAAAAATCAACATTATTATATAATATTACATATATTTTTTTTCCAAAAAATACATGAAACAAATAAAAGCTTAGAAAAATGTGCTAAAATGACATTTTATTGCATATTTCGACGTTTTAGAGCGGTTTGAGTACTTTTCTGACAAAACTCTTTTTTTGCTAAAACTTTTAAATACAATTTCTACTGCAATTCAAATTTATGGGAAAAGTAAGCGTAATTTTATGATTTTTTTAAGCTTACTCATAGCTATATTTTATCTAAAAAAATGGTTTTTCAGAAAATCCTTGAAAATTCCTAGAATCGTTTAAAAATGCAATAAAAAAACTTTTTATAGCATTTTTTGAATATTTTTAAATTATTTACATATTTTTAAAAAATCCCATTAAAAACCTTTAAAAATCAATATTGTTATAGAATATTTAATATTATTTTTCAAAAAATACATGAAACATTAAAAAGCTCAGAAAAATGTGCTAAAATGGTATTTTATTGCATATTTCGACGTTTTAGACCGGTTTGAGTGATTTTCTGACAAAACTATTAATATAGAATATTTCATATAATTTTAAAAAAATACATGAAACATTAAAAAGCTCCGTAAAATGTGCTAAAATGGTATTTTATTGCATATTTCAACGTTTTAAAGCGGTTTGAGTGCTTTTCTGACAAAACTCATTTTTTAGTTAAAATACTTAGATTATCAAACTTTTAAATAAAATTTCTACTGCAATTGAAATTTATGGGAAAAGTAAGCGAAATTTTAGGATTTATTTTTTGAGGAAGACTCATAGCTATATTTTATCCCAAAAAAATAGTTTTTCAGAAAATCCTTGAAAATGCCTGGAATCGTCAAAAAATGCAATAAAATAACGTTTTATAGCATTTTTTAATATTTATAAATTTCTTATATGTTTTTAAAAAATCCCATTAAAAATCTATAAAAATCTACATTATTATTAAATATTTCATATTATTTTCAAAAAATATATGAAACATTAAAAAGCTTAGAAAAATGTGCTAAAATGGCATTTTATTGCATATTTCGACGTTTTTGAGCGTTTTGAGTACTTTTCTGACAAAACTCTTTTTTTTTGCTAAAATACTTTGATTATCAAACTTTTAAATAGAATGTCTACTGCAATTCAAATTTATGGGAAAAGTAAGCGAAATTTTATGATATATTTTTTGAGGAAGACTCATAGCTACATTTTATCTAAAAAAATAGTTTTTCAGAAAATCCTTGAAAATGCTGTGAATCGTTAAAAAATGCAATAGAATTACTTTTATAGCATTTTTTTAATATTTTTAAATTATTTACATATTTTAAAAAAAATCCCATTAAAAAACTTTAAAAATCAATATTATTATAGAATATTTCATATAATTTTCAAAAAATACATGAAACATTAAAAAGCTCAGAAGAAGGTGCTAAAATTATTATTTTATTGTATACTTCGACGTTTTAGAGCGGTTTGAGTGCTTTTGTGACAAAACTCATTTTTTAGTTAAAATACTTAGATTATCAAACTTTTAAATTGAATTTCTACTGCAATTGAAATTTATGGGAAAAGTAATCAAAATTTAAAGATTTTTTTTTTTGTTGAAGACTCATCGGTATATTTTATCTAAAAAACAGTTTTACAGAAAATCCTTGAAAATGCCTTGAATCTTCAAAAAATGCAATAAAATAAAGTTTTATAACATTTTTGAACATTTAATAATTATTTACATATTTTTAAAAAAATCCCATTAAAAATCTATAAAAATCAATATTATTATAGAATATTTCATATTATTTTTTCAAAAAATACATGAGACATTAAAAAACTCAGAAAAATGTGCTAAAATGTTATTTTGTTGCATATTTCGACGTTTTAGAGCGATTTGATTGATTTTCTGACAAAACTTATTTTTTAGCTAAACTACTTAGATTATCAAACTTTTAAATAGAATTTCTACTGTAATTCAAATTTATGGGAAAAGTAAGCGAAATTTTATGATATTTTTTTTTTTTGAGGAAGCTTACTCATAGCTATATTTTATCTAAAAAAATTGTTTTTTAGAAAATCCTTGAAAATGCCTTGAATCGTAAAAAAATGCAATAAATAACGTTTTATAGCATATTTGAATATATATTATTTTTTTACATGTTTTTAAAAAATCCAATTAAAAATCTTTAAAAATCAATATTCTTATAGAATATTTCATATTATTTTTCAAAAAATACATGATACATTAAAAAGCTTAGAGAAATGTTCTAAAATGGCATTTTATTGCATATTTCGACGTTTTTGAGCGGTTTGAGTACTTTTCTGACAAAACTCTTTTTTTTTTGCTAAAATACTTTGATTATCAAACTTTTAAAAAGAATTTCTACTGCAATTCCAATTTATGGGAAAAGTAAGCTAAATTTTATGATTTTTTTTTAAGAAGCTTACTCATAGCTATATTTTATCTAAAAACATAGTTTTTCAGAAAATCTTTAAAAATGCCTTGAACCGTTAAAAAATGCAATAAAATACCTTTTTATAGAATTTTTTTAATATTTTTAAATTATTTACATATTTTTTAAAAATCCCCATAAAAATCTATAAAAATCAATATTAATTTGGAATATTTCATATTATTTTTCAAAAAATTCCTGAAACATTAAAAAGCTCAGAAAAATGTGCTAAAATGATATTTTATTGCATATTTCGACGTTTTAGAGCGGTTTGAGTGCTTTTTTTGACAAAACTCTTTTTTTAGTTAAAATACTTAGATTATCAAACTTTTAAATTGAATTTCTACTGCAATTGAAATTTATGGGAAAAGTAATCGAAATTTTAAGATTTTTTTTTTTTGAGGAAGACTCATAGGTATATTTTATGTAAAAAAATAGTTTATCAGAAAATCTTTGAAAATGCCTTGAATCTTCAAAAAATGCAATAAAATAACGTTTTATAGCATTTTTCAACATTTATTAATTATTTACATTTTTTTTTTAAAATTCCTTTAAAAATCTATAAAAATCAATATTATTATAGAATATTTCATATTATTTTTCAAAAAATACATGAAACATTAAAAAGCTCAGAAAAATGTGCTAAAATGGTATTTTATTGCATATTTCGACGTTTTAGAGTAGTTTGAGTGATTTTTGAAAAAAATCATTATTTAGCTAAAATACATAGATTATTAAACAAAAAAAAAAAATTTTTACTGCAATTGAAATTTATGGGAAAAGTAAGCGATATTTTATGACTTTTTTTTAGGAAGCTTACTCATAGGTATATTTTATCTAAATTTTTTTTGTCAAAAAATCATTGAAAATGCCTTGAATCGTCAAAAAATGCAATAAAATAACGTTATATTGCATTTTTTTTTATATTTTAAATTATTTACATATTTTTAAAAAATCCCATTAAAAATCTATAAAAATCAATATTATTATAGAATATGTCATATTATTTTTCAAAAAATACATTAAACATTAAAACGCTCAGAAAAATATGCTAAATCGTATTTTATTGCATATTTCGACGTTTTAGAGCGCTTTGAGTGCTTTTCTGACAAAACTCATTTTTTAGTTTAAAAGTTTTTGGGCAGCTAGAACTACGCTCTGGAAAACGTCATATCGGCAACCATCACCACCTACCTGACCCATTGTCAGGTCATTCCAGTTCATCCCACCCAGGAAATTTCTCAGTCCCACGAAATTAGCCTAGCAGAAGTCAGGGACAGACTTGATTGCCATTATTAGGGTAATTCCATGATATATTAAAACTGAGTGATTTGCGATCACTTTCCCCAAGCTCAACATTAACCTCAAGATTATTAATTAGTGATTCCTTGCTGGCAAGATCTAAGTCAAGCAGGTTATTTCCTCTAGTTGGTTCTATCACAGTTTTAAAAATCAATCCGGAATCGTATCAAGAAAGTTGCTTTACTCTAAATTTCCTGTCAAACTGCTCCAGTCAATTTGTTTAAAGTTAAATCTCCCATTAGCACAACATTTTCGTAAGTAGATGCTTTACGAGTTTCGTCCCATAAGAGTTTACTGCACTACCTATCAAGGTTTGGGGGCCTGTAAATCACACCTAAGATTAGTTTTTGAGGTCCCTCAAGAAACTGTATCCACACAGATTCAGTGGCCGATGCTTCTAATTTTATATCTTGTCTAACACAACAAGTTAAATTATTTCTGACATACATCGCTACTCCACCACCCTTCCTCTTGATCCTATCCTGGAGAGAGTTCTGGGGGTCAACGTAGCATGAGGCCCAGTCTGCGGCCAGGCCTCATAATGGATCAGAGCTTGATCAACCAGGCTGTTACTGTTGGCCGCACGCAATCCAATGTACGAACCACAGCCTGGCTGGCCAAGTACCGACTTTGGGTGTCTGTCCAGTGCCTGCTTCAAGAAAGCCTGGGATCTAATAGTAGTCCCCCTTATGTATGCTAGGAGGCAGTTGAACATTCTTGGGCCCCTGTTTTTCATTGGGGGGATGTTGCATCGTCTGCCGAGTCTTTTGCTTTCGTAGGGAGTGATTTTCGTGTGCAAGTTTGGTGCTAATCCCTCTAGGATTTTAAATGTATCTCTCCCGCTGCATTCAAGGGAGTACAGGATTAGGAACTTCAAGCGTTCCCAGTAATTGAGGTGGTTTATCGCAGTGTGGAATAATTTATAGCCTTCTATGTGGCATTCAGAAGACATTTCACTATCTTTCAGATTGAACCAGGTCTCTGTTATAGCAATATCTATGATTCCTGCACTTGCAATTAATCTTAGCTCATCTTATTTCTTACACTCCCTCTATTAGTAAAGTAAACCTTAAGGGAGCTAGTCTCTTGTTGCTGACCAGATCCATTGCCTTTATTTGTAACTTTATGATGAATAATGTCTTTTAAATATTTAGTGTTTTCAACCCTTGTGCTGCAACCTGACTGTTTTCCACACACACCCATACCTCTATTTTCTATCAGTTTAAAATTCTAGACAAGTCAGCAATGGCCCCCTCGATCGAGCTGGCAAGTGCTACCACCCCCGCCCCAATGAGATGTTCCTCATCCCTTGCATACACATCATGTTTGTCATAAAAGTTGTCCCAGTTGTCAATAAATGGGATTGGAAATTCCTTGCAGTATCTGTCTAGCCAGCAATTTACACCAATTGCCCTAGACATCAATTCATTGCCCACTCCCCTTCTAGGCAAGATGCTACATATAATTGGGAACCCTCCCTTAGACCTAATTAAATTTATAGCTGACCTGTACTTATCTAACAGCTCTTCTCTCCTACCCTTTCCGATATCGTTTCCACCATCACTGAGACAGATAATGGGCTTGTTCCCATTATCTGACATTGTTGTTATAATAAAAAAAAAGGTGCTAAACCTACAAAGGTCATATTACCTGACATGATATCAAACCTGCTGGCTATGTCACCAACACCAGCTCCAGGGTAGCTGTTGCATGTAAAGAGTACGTCACCTTATTCAGAGTATTTTAAACACACCCACATAGGCTGCCTCACCAACCAGCGAACCATCTTGTTAAGGATTTGGTGATCAGAGCCCCATCACCAGATCAACAACTTGGTTCAGCCAATCATAATGTGGGTCTGGTAATGGTAAAGGTGACGTGGATTCCAGTCACATGTTTACCATTGTCATTCCCACTCTGAGCTGGTTGTTGTACGGTCGTCTCTGTCTCTTGGCTGTTGTTTTGCCTTGAGATGTGCACTATTTCTATATAGTGTACATAATTGTAGAAAGATATAAATACTTTGTGAAAGAAAATACAAAAATTCAGATATATATATAATTGCTTGGTGAAGGAAAAATACAATTCAAAGCATTTTTTACTGTGTTTCTTTGCTCAAAGCTCCCTTTTACACTCAGGATAACAGGCCTTAGAACCTGAGATTGTAATATGGGTAGCCTGTCTGGGAGCTGGGACTGGAGCTTGATGTTGGAGCATGAGCCAGTCTTGTATCTAGGTATGTAGTTTGTTATCTGGCATTGCGTACGCTTTGCCAACGCTTCACGAATTTTGTGTGTCATCTTTGCATTCACTTTGCTATGGTCAGCCTTGCTATGGTGTGAGCATTCTACGGCTTTGCTATTGCGTATCAGCCTTGCTATTGTGAGTATTCTGCAGTCGTACCATGCATAGCAGCTTGAGTGTGTTGCAAACAGCGTGTTACATTGGGGTTATTAATGCCACCTATTCGAGTCAGGCGATTAGTGTCTGAGTTAAATCTCCTAAACTTGCCCAAATTCTCTCTACCGTTTTGTTGGCGAATTGCTCGTTCTATTGGTATTGACTATCAACACACCCTCACAGCTTCGCAGCTGCGTGATATTATAAGGAGTAAACTTCAAACTGAAACTATGGCATATCAGACTAATGTTTCTCCCAATACAGGAGCTGTTAACTGTAGGTCACCATTAAGGTGTCTGCAAAATAATGGGAGAGACAAAACTCCTGAGCAAAACCAGCAGGTTCGTGATGTCACAGGTGTGGGTTTATATACAGGTGAGTCTGCTTCATTGGCACTTGAGTTAGCCAGACTCAATCTTGAACAAACTAAAGAACAGCGTGCATTTGCTAAGGATGAGTTTGATAGAGAGAATGAGAGGAGGCAATTCAATCAGACTGTAGATGACTTCAGTTTGCAAAGGGCAGTACAGTTTGTTCCTCGTTTTGTTGAAGCAGAGCCTGAACAGATTTTTGAAGAATTTGGAAACCAGGCTCGAGCTTTAGGGTGGCCTGAGGTTCATTGGGCAGCATTGGTGCATACTGTGTTGTTCGTTAAAACACAAGAGTTTACGTCAATTCTGAGTAATGACAACTTTGGTAACTATCGCATTGTGAAAACCACTGTTCTTGGGGCTTATCAATGTATTCCTGCCAAGTATAGGAAAGAATTCAAACTAGGCAGAAGGCAGCTGGGTCAGTCTTACGTTGACTTCGTCAGACAACAGACCAGGGCTTTCACAAAGTGGTACAAGGCAAGTGGTGTCGTTGATTTTGATAATCTGGTGCAGCTCATCTTGGTGGACAACCTGCTGGAATCTTTTAGCACAGAGGTTCAAATCTTTCTTCAAGATCGTTCATTGGCATTGGCATTGGAAGCAGCCAGGTTGGCTGATACTTTTGAAACTAACTGCTCCTTGTCCGAGAGGTCTTATATCTTTCCTCAACAGCCTGGTATGAGCAGAGATCATCAAAGAAGAGTTCCTGAGTGGAGAACGAAATGTCAAGATGAAGGTGAATCTCGTCGGCAGCCAACAAAATCACCTGGTGAGCAGCGTTACTTCACTCTTGGTCAACCTGGTGAGCGACCTCAAACTACTCAACATGGTGATTCTAGGCGGCAGTATCCAGAGTGGCATAAGCCACAAAATCAGCGAGAAGCCAAAGTTAAAACTGAGGTGGTATGTTACATATGTAATAAAACCGGCCACATCAAGCCCAATTGCCCAAATAACCCCCAACCATTAGGGAAAATTTATAATGTCCCTAATAATATGACTCAGTAAGAAGTAGAGAATGAGATGGCCCCTTACTATAGCACTTGTCACATATCCCTTCAGGAACCTTCAGAGAAAATGGAAGTTAGAACCTTTAGGGATACTGGAGCATATTGCTCACTTATAAGAGTACTTCCCCTTTCTGAACAAACCTCTTTGCAATCCTCAGTTCTGTTAGAAGCTTTCGGAGGAGCAGTATTTTCTGTCCCTTTACATAAAATATATGTGCAGAGTAAATACTACACTGGGTATTTGACTGTAGGTGTATCTGATGGATTCCCCATGAAAGATGCAATGTTATTACATTGAGTCTACTAAATGTACTGAACCAATAATGATTAATTCTTCCCCGATGTTGGCCATAACTCAGGCAAAATCCAAAGGGATGTCTTATGAGAATGTTAACTCGTCCTTGGATGACTGTCATTCAGATTAGCCAATTTGTTTTATGAGGAAAACTGGCCAGGGCTTCGTAAATTTAGTGAACAGCCCTAGATCAAGCCTTCCTATTCCAGGGTTGCAGGATTGCCAGATGTTTCTGTTTCCATGCCCGAGGGACTGTCCTTTCGGGAGGAACATCAAAAAGACTCGTCATTGAATTTCGCTTTTAAGGCAGCCGTGGGTAAATCCACTTCAGGTCACCCGGTCAAATATCAACTTAAAAAAGGTTACTTAGTTTGCACTGAAACTGGTAAGGCGGTAGAGGGAAGACAGCAGACAGATAGTTCCAAAAAAATTTAGATCTCATATATTAAATATAGCCCATAACTCTTCCTTAGGAGGCCATTTGGGAATTACCAAAACTATGTATAGAATATTAAACGAATTCTTATAGCCAAAGTTAAGGCAAGATGTAAAGAATCATATCCGCTGGTGTCTAGAATGTCAGCAGGCACGAAAACCTGGACACCCCATTAAACCTGCACCTCTCCATCCCATTCCTGTTAATGGAGACCCTTTTCAGAAATAATAATAGATTGTGTAGGTCCACTACCTAAGGCTAAGTCTGGAAATCAATATTTATTCACAATCATGGATAGAGTAACCAGATATCCAGAGGCAGTTCCTATGCACAGTATAAACACCAAAACAATTCTTAAAGCCTTAACTAAGTTTATCTCTTTCTTTGGAATTCCTAAATCTATTCAAAGTGATGAAGGCACTAATTTCAGTGCCAAAGCATTTAGGGAAGCATTAACTAGGCTGGGAATAGTTCTTAACCAATTCACTGCCTATCATCCTCAGTCCCAAGGCGCCATGGAAAGATTCCATCAGACGTTAAAAACAATGATGGGAACTTTTTGCATGCATTTTCCTACAGACTGTGATGAATCACTTCCTCTATTGCTATTAGCAATGAGAGAAACTGTGCAAGAGTCTACAGGGTATAGTCCATTTGAGCTGATTTTTGGGCACAATGTACGAGGTCCTCTGCGGGTGCTCAAGGAAGGATGGATGGGAGAAGACGCCTCCACAACCCTCTACAACTCTTCTTCAAGGTTGCAGGTGGCACGTCAGTTGGCTAAGGCTAATTTAAAGGCAGCTCAGATTGTGATGAAACAGAGGTATGACAGAAATTCAAAGTTTTGCTCCTTCCATCCAGGAGATAAGGTGTTGGTACAAGAGCCTATACCTGGCCACACCTCTAAAGCTAGATTTACGGGACCCATGTAAATTGTAAGTAAATTATCTGTTGTAAATTATGTGGTATCTCCCATTGACAAGTCCTCAAAAAGTAAAACCTACCACATTAATCAAATTAAAGCCTTTAATACACCAGAAAAAGTCCCAGTAATGACTCTGTCCTCGGCCTCTGATGACCCTGACTCTTTGCACTCTATTTCTGAGATTAATGTAATGCTTCCAAATTCGGTCCTCCTCAAGGATCTCTAGCCTCTTAATGTTGGGGATGACTAAGAATCAAGTAACTAGTTTAACTGTGCTCCTACAGTCTTATCCTGATATTTTTTCGGATGTGCCGAAAAAATGTACACTAGGACATCATGACGTAGATGTTGGAAACTCTAAACCTATTAAACTCTCCCCCTACAGGAGGCAGAATTTCTGTTAGAGCATGGGTTAGTGGAGGAGTCATCTAGTCCGTGGGCATCACCGTGCATCCTTGTGTTGCGGCCCCCTACCTAACACGGTAGTTAGGTAGTTTACCTGCCGGCCGGCAGTCACTGGTGACATCATCAAACGTAATGTTGGACTGCTGAGCCGGCTGGACCGACAGTGCTAACCAGACTCTCCCATATACAAAACTGGAGAGTTCACCAGCTCCCTGATATACCTAGGGAGTCTTCAACAAACAGACCTGGAGAGTGACTCTTCGTACTGGTGACGGCCTGAGACTATCTACTGGCTTATTCACCATACCGACTGTTGCCCCTGAGACTATGTACCTGAAAATAGACTGTTGTACCTGAAATTATGTACCTGAAATGTGTCTTGTGTGACACTGGTTGTGTCTTGTGTGACACTGGTTGTGTCTTGTGTGATACTGGTAATGTTACCCAGAGTGTCAGGTATTTAGTGGTGTATTTAGAGAGTTTGTGACGGTGGCACAACACAAGTTGTCGTGTATTTAGTGTGTGTCGAGACACGGTGCACAGGTTTCACTAGTGAATGGGTTCATGATGCAGGGGGCATGTCATGTGGCACAGAGAAGGTGTCGTGTGACACTGAGCGATGGCGTGTGTAACACAGAGACAAGGGTGTCTGAGGACACGTTGGAGAAGGCGTATCATGATGAGGTATGGTTGTGTCCTGCGCGACACTTGAAGACGGCAGTGACTTGATAGGCACTAAGTATATGATTTGCTTGTGAAATTTTATTGTACTATGATTTTGTTTATACAGAGTTTTTACACAAATTATAAGATTATGTTTTTATTCAGAGTATGTTTTTATATAAATATAATATATTAAATATTTGAAATCTGAGATATTTTATTAGTATCCCGAACAGTTTTTTTTTTACAAATGAGTTATTTTTGTAATATATGAGTGGCCTGTCCGGGAGATTGTTTTGTCTGGGAAATGACTGTTCGGGATAAGTTTTATATTACATAGTATTTGAAATAATAATAAATATCTTTGTGTGTCGGTCATTTTGTGGTGGGGGTGTTGCAGCCCCCTACCTAACACGGTAGTTAGGTAGTTTACCTGCTGGCTGGCAGTCACTGGTGACATCATCAAACGTAATGTTGGACTGCTGAGCCAGCTGGACCGACAGTGCTAACCAGACTCTTCCATATACAACACTGGAGAGTTCACCAGCTCCCTGATATACCTAGGGAGTGGTCAACTGACAGACCTGGAGAGTTCACCAGCTCCCTGATATACCTAGGGAGTGTTCAACAGACAGACCTGGAGAGTGACTCTTCGTGCTGGTGACGGCCTTAGACTATCTACTGGCTTATTCACCATACCGACTGTTGCACCTGAGTCTATGTACCTGAAAATAGACTGTTGTCCCTGAAATTATGTACCTGAAATGTATCTTGTGTGACACTGGTTGTGTCTTGTGTAACACTGGTTGTGTCTTGTGTGACACTGGTTGTGTCTTGTGTAACACTGGTTGTGTCTTGTGTGACACTGGTTGTGTCTTGTGTGACACAGGTTGTGTCTTGTGTGACACTGGTTGTGTCTTGTGTGACATTGGTTGTGTCTTGTGTGACACTGGTAATGTTACCCAGAGTGTCAGGTATTTAGTGGTGTATCTAGAGAGTTTGTGACGGTGGCACGACACAAGTTGTCGTGTATTTGGTGTGTGTCGAGACGCTGTGCACAGGTTTCACTAGAGAATGGGTTCATGATGCAGGGGCATGCCATGTGGCACAGAGAAGGTGTCGTGTGACACTGAGCGATGGCGTGTGTAACACAGAGACAAGGGTGTCTGAGGACACGTTGGAGAAGGCGTATCATGACGAGGTATGGTTGTGTCCTGCGTGACACGAAGACGGCAGTGACTTGATAGGCACTAAGTATATGATTTGCTTGTGAAATTTTATTGTACTATGATTTTGTGTATACAGAGTTTTTACACAAATTATAAGATTATGTTTTTATTCAGAGTATATGTTTTTTATATTAATATAATATATTAAATATTTGAAATCTGAAAGATGTTATTAGTATCCCGAACAGTCTTTTATTACAAATGAGTTATTTTTGCAATACCTTGTTAACAAAGCTGATGAAGGGTTTCGAATGTGTACAGACTAACGTAAGGTGAATGAGGTCACAATTGCAGATGCTTATCCTCCGCCATGTCTGGATGACATAATCGACTTTGTGGGTAAGGCTACTTTTGTATCCAAATTAGACCTCCTTAAGGGTTACTATCAAGTACCTTTAACAGATAAGGCAAAATAAATCTCTGCCTTCGTAATTCCAGGTCATTATCATTATACAGTAACCCCCTTCGGAATGAAAAACTCGCCTGCATCATTCCAGAGACTGATCCATCAGGCTATTAAAGAACTTGAAGGCACGGCTGCTTATCTAGATGATATAGTTGTTGTGTCGGACACTTGATACCAACATATGTTTAGGATTAAGGCTCTCTTTGAGACCTTCCAGAGTTTTCATTTAACTGTTGATTTATCAAAGTCATCCTTTGGCCAATCTACTATCTACACTCAACACTGATAAGACCTTCTATATTATGTTTGGCAACAGAGCAGGTGATCCACAATTACCCTCTGACAGGAAATCCCTTCAATATTTTCTAGGGATGATAGGGTTTTATAGAAGATTCTGTAAAAATTTTGCAGATATTGTTGCCCCTCTAATCTCACTTACCAGTCATAAACTTCCCTTTAATTTTACCTCAGAATGTCAAAATGCTTTTACGAAAGCAAAGAGATTGCTTTGTACTGCACCCATTCTTTTGTCTCCCGACTTTTCAAAACCATTCTCATTACAGAGTCTGGGGTGGGGGCAGTGCTTCTGCAATCTGGGGACGATGGGTTGCAGCCTGTGGCCTACTATTTGGCCAAATACCATCCACACCAGAGGGCCTACTCAACTATAGAGAAGGAGACCCTGGCTGTGATATTGGCATTAGAGCACTTTGACATCTACCTAGGCCAGTCCTCTCAGGTAGTCACCGTCTACAGTGACCACAACCATCTGGTGTACCTCCAATCCATGAAGAATCATAACACAAGACTCATGTGTTGGAGCATACGGCTGCAACCCTACCAACTATGTATTAAACACATTCCTGGCAAAGACAATATGCTGGCTGATGTGTTATCTCGAATTTAATACTAGGTTAGGATGTGTTAGGGACTTTGGGTAGTGCCAGCTCTTTTTTTTCCCCATGTGGGTTTTTTTTTTTTTAGTGAGGGGATATTCTGCTACCGACCGCAGGTATCTTTGACCTACGTTAGCCCTACCGTCTGCTGTCTCACTTTAAAGCTTAATAAAGCCGGACTTTATGTCTCGAGAAAAGTTTAGTTTTATCTAATGAGTGGGATGGTTGAGGGGAAAGGTGGTCCCATTATTGTAACATGCCATGGCGGCACTCTACCCATTTGAGGTGGAAGCCTAGTCCTGAGCCCTCTTGGGATGGGGGTGTTGCATGCAAAGAGTATGTCACCTTATTCGGATTATGTTAAACACACCCACAAAGGCTGATTTATCATCCAGCGAACCATCTTGTTAAGGATTTTGTGATTGGGGCCCTATCATCAGAGCAGCACCTTGGTTCAGCCAATCATAATGTGGGTCTGGCAATGGTAAAGGTGAGGTGGATTCCATTCACATCTTTACCATTGTCATTCCCACTCTGAGCTGGTTGTTGTACGGTCGTCTCTGTCTCTTGGCTGTTGTTTTGCCTTGACTACCGTGTCATGCACTATTTGTATATAGTGTACATAATTTTATTAAGATATAAATACTTGGTGAAGGAAAATACAAAAACTCAGATATATATATATAATTGATTGGTGAAGGAAAAATACAATTCAAAGCATTTTCTATTGTTTTTCTTTGCTCCAAGCTCCCTTTTACACTCAGGATAACAGGCCTTTGGACCTGAGGTTGTCTCACCTTCCTATAACTATTGCAGAAAGTCACCAGCCACAATAATGCACTTACCACTATTAGTAGGGAAAGTATTACCTTTAACTTCACTGACCATTGAGTTTCAAGGTTCATAAAGTACATAATAAAATGGGGCAGTGATTGGAAATACCAACTTTACTAACATCAGTGGTTTTAAGCTGCTGGGTTATGAAGGTCATGCAACTGAACAAGATAACAATACTGGGTTATGAAGGTAATGCAACTGAACAAGATAACAATGCTGGGTTATGAAGGTCATGCATCTGAACAAGATAACAATGCTGGGTTATGAAGGTCATGCAACTGAACAAGATAACAATACTGGGTTATGAAGGTAATGCAACTGAACAAGATAACAATGCTGGGTTATGAAGACCATGCAACTGAGCAAAATAACAATGCTGGGTTATGAAGATCATGCAACTGAACAAGATAACAATGCTGGGTTAGGAAGGTCATGCAAATGAACAAGATAATAATGCTGGGTTATGAAGGTCATGCAAATGAACAATATAACAATGCTGGGTTATGAAGGTCATGCAACTGATCAAGATAACAATGAACAGCTTGATGTTGTTTATGAGGGAACAAACTCTACATAAGTGCTTCTGAAATTTAATAAATAAAAGTTGCCAACACACAAGGCTTGATGATGAACATCATTACAGGAATGATGAATACGCCTGATCTTCAACATCACAATTTTTATAGAATTAAGGTTGAATGAAGATTAAGAACTTGCCTAGTGATCCCCCAGGTAAAATGTGGTCAAACTTTAAGTAAATTAAATTTGTTAAGACAAACAACTTTATGTAATTTTCATGACTTACAGTGAAAGTGAAGCTCAATAAATTAAAGTTTTTGGTAGACCAGGTTATGGGAATCATCCAGGGAGAGTACAAGATGGTGGATGATGGTGTGTCAAGTGATAATAATCATCCAGGGAGAGTACAAGATGGTGGATGACGATGTGTCAAGTGATAATAATCATCCAGGGAGAGTACAAGATGGTGAATGATGGTGTGCCAAGTGATAATAATCATCCAGGGAGAGTACAAGATGGTGGATGATGATGTGTCAAGTGATAATAATCATCCAGGGAGAGTACAAGATGGTGAATGATGGTGTACCAAGTGATAATAATCATCCAAGAAGAGTACAAGATAGTGAATGACAGTGTGCCAAGTGATAATAATCATCCAGGGAGAGTACAAGATGGCGAATGGTGGTGTGCCAAGTGATAATAATAATCCAGGGAGAGTACGAGATGGTGAATGACAGTGTGCCAAGTGATAATAATCATCCAGGGAGAGTACAAGATGGTGAATGACAGTGTGCCAAGTGATAATAATCATCCAGGGAGAGTACAAGATGGTGAATGACAGTGTGCCAAGCGATAATAATCATCCAGGGAGAGTACAAGGTGGTGGATGACAGTTTGCCAAGTGATAATAATCATCCAGGGAGAGTACAAGATGGTGAATGACAGTGTGCCAAGTGATAATAATCATCCAGGGAGAGTACAAGATGGTGGATGATGGTGTGCCAAGTGACAATAATCATCCAGGGAGAGTACAAGATGGTGAATGACAGTGTGTCAAGTTATAATAATCATCCAGGGAGAGTACAAGATGGTGAATAATGGTGAGGCGAGTGATAATAATCATCCAGGGAGAGTACAAGATGGTGAATGATGGTGTGCCAAGTGATAATAATCATCCAGGGAGAGTACAAGATGGTGAATAAGAGTGTGCCAGGGAGTGATAATGTCAGAGGAAAGACCACAACATTGTATCAATCGCGTCGGATAGAAAAATGACAGGATGGACAATGAGAACCTTCAAAACCAGGGATGCCAAGCCCATGATGACACTTTTCAGGTCGCATGTTTTCTCTAGGCTGGAATATTGCTGCACACTAACTGCACCTTTCAAGGCAGGTGAAATTGCTGACGTAGAAAATGTGCAGAGAACCTTCAAGGCACGCATAACTGCGATAAACCACCTCAATTACTGGGAGCGCTTGAAGTTCCTCAACCTGTACTTCCTAGAACGCAGGTGGGAGATATTCATGATTAAATACCCTTGGAAAATCCTAGGATTAGTACCAAACTTGCACATGAAAATCACTCCCTATGAAAGCAGACGATGCAACATCTCCCTAATGAAAAGCAGGGGTGCCACTAGGATGATAAAAGACAACAAAATAAATGTCAGGGGCCCAAGACTATTCAACTGCCTCCCAGCATACATAAGGGGGAAATAGTAGGCATTTCTTCTGTAGAACTCAAAATGGCGGCGGTCACACCTAGGTGTTATTTTTTTTTTTTTTTCCTTTTGCCCCGAGTCACCCCGCGCGCCACCCGACCCCGCCCACGCCCCCCCCCCCCAACCCTTCATCCTCCCCCGATTTTTTATTCCATTTTTTTTCTTTTTCATTTTTTTTCAAATTTTCATTTTTTTCAAATTTTACATTTTTTTTTTTCAATTTTTTTTCGATTTTTTCTCGATATAGTAATAAATGCAATTTTTTTTCTCGTTTTTCAATACAAAGAACGAAAGTTTTGAAGATACCTATGGGATATTCCTTAAAATTTCCCGATATTCTGTAATACATACTTCTGTCATCAAATTTTTTACTTTAACCCTATGGAAGGTCAGAGATATAATAACCATTATGGGGCAAGCATTTTTTCTCGATAATCCCCTATGGGGTATGGTAAAAGATCCCCCTATGGGGTCTCCCCTACAATACTTCATCACTAAGTTAAATGAGATACTATCAAGTTAAAAGAGGATAACACTAATACACATTTTTCATCATTTATTTATTTATTAATATAGAAAGATACATTTTACAAATTTCAAATACATATACATTTTTCAGGTAATACAAGTCATCAAATAAATCAACATAGGTAAAACATAACACGAATTAAGATTTCAGGTAACAAAAGAAGTCCCCATACGGGTAATACAAGTCATTGACTAAAATCAACATAACACGAATTAAGATTTCAGGAAACAGAATAAAAAGATACAATTTTCCATGTTTTCAGGAAACAGATTAAAAAGGTACATTAACAAATTTCTGATAATACAAAAATCATCATAGAGAAAACATTACACATATTCACCAACTCCATGATTACCATTATCTAAGATCACACACACAATTTTTTCCAATTTTACTAATTCATCAAAAAGTCACAAGACGCAACAAATTTTCAGACATTTTAATAACCATGTACAAGCCACCTCACACTCCTTAACCTGAACCTTCCCTGCAACTCTCTCTCATCCTTAACCTCACCTCACCTCACTCACACAACCCAACGATAATTAACCCAGGATAGCACAAATTTTCACCACTTTGCTCTACATACACTTTTCGTAATACAACAATTTTTTCAGACGTTTTAATATCCACTAACATTTTTTTCACTCATATCCCACAACATTCCTAAAACACACCAATACTCCCATTACACACCTATATTCAACTTCTTGAGAAATTCACCAGATGAATCTACTTGAAGCTACGACGAAAGACGACACTGAAATGAATACTCTCTCAGGAACCCTTTCTATAATCATCGATTTAAGTTGCCAATTACTCATTTTTCTAAATTCGACATAAGATCTATCACTTATTGAATAACATTTTTAATATTTCATTATATGAATCTTCTTCACAGCATATATATTTTCCCTCATATGATTAACTAAATACAACTCTTTCTAATCATGTTTACTATTAAATCATGTTTTTGGTAAAAGAGTTGTCAAGAAACACTTTTCGGCAACTCTACCTGCACTACACCTGGGTCACCGTGACGTCATACACAAGGATTTACTTGTTTCAATCTGTTGATGTGACGTCACAAGGGTTCTCATACATATCGCACCATGTTTCACATTACCAACTCTATATTTTCTTTTAAAATATTCACAATACCTTTAATTTCATTAAAAATTACGCTCACACACAAACACACACACCACCCCACACTCAAGTCTACTGCTTACTGACGCCGACAAGAACACATGGATCTCCAGACGGGAGCAACCAAGGAGGTGTGAGGTCACTCTGTGACCTCACTACCACCAACATACCTCATCTCACTCATAACACACAACACACACACACACACACACACACACACACACACACATTTTCTCAATAACTGTTTATAAATATTCTGACAACAACAACCCTTTTCAACTCACTCCATAACACATCCCAGATTACTTTGAACACCACTAAAACACTAATACATCATTTGATCACCTTCAAAACATTCTCAAACATCATTTGAACACCTTCAAAAGCACCATTGAATACACCCAAAACACCATCAAACTTTCCCTCAAAACACTATAACCAACTTTTTAAGATGACAAAACCATTATCTAAGTACACTAATCTCAAAAACCCACTATGATCACTAAAACATCACACATATTTGCACATTCCCCCAAAACACCACACTATTCAACACCACCAAAACACCATTGAATACACCCAAAGCACCATTGAACACCAAAACACTCTAATACATCATCAAAACACTCTCAAACATCAGTTGAACACCTTCAAAAAACACCCTCAAAATCACCATTGAATACTCCCAAAACACCATCAAACTTTCCCTCAAAACACTATAACCAACTTTTTAAAATGACAAAACCATTATCTAAGTACTCTAATCTCAATCCACTATGACCACTTACCTCAAAAAAACACTAAATAACATTTCTCACTCACACATACACATTTGATTAACTGCATTTGAATACTTGCAAACACCATAGAATACGCCCAAAAACACATACAGCTCAAAGCCACTAAGATCACAGAAATCACTTATTTTATTAACATTCACACAAAATTCACGGACACCAAATCCATATCACATTTACCAATATCTATGAACACTCATCTCAACTCCACTATTACACTCATTTTTATACACACACACACACACACACACATTCCCTCAAAAACCTCCAACTCAGATATAACATGAACACAAAAATATATGAACACAAAAATACATGAACATAAACCTAACACAAAACACACCTTCAAAAACACACCAAAATCACACCATCGAATATTCCCAAATAACATTTAACCGAACCTAACAATCTCCAGACTTTACAACATAAACACAAAAACCCTAACCTAACTAATAACCTAACCTAACCTAACTTATCCTTCAAATCACTCTCTTACATCATTTGAACACCGTCAACTATCACATGAGACATCAACAAACCTATTAACCCAAATAACATTTAACCTAACTTAACTAAGGCATCCTAAACCAACCTAACAACACCTATCCTAATCCAATTATCATTTAACCTAACCCAACCTAACAACACCTAACCTAACCCAAATAACATTTTAACCTAACCTAATTTAACCTTCAAAACATTCTCATACATCATTTGAACACCTTCAACTAACACATGAGACATCAACAAACCTATACATGGCATAATCCAACTAAGACATAAGACATACACCTCCAACTAAAACATGACACATTGCCAAAGCTATCACAGACATATACCCTCCAACTAAGTCATGGAACATTGCCAAAAACTAACACAGTCACCATCAACTAAGACATATCATGAACACACCCAACTACGACATAACATAATCACATTTTTTACAAAAATTTCTCAAATCTCTCAAAATCAGCATTAAATACTCCCAAAACACCATCAAACTTTCCTCACAATATACCCTCAAACACTAAATAAGATCACTACTCACCTCAAATCTGATATAACATGAACACAAAAATACATGAACATAAACCTAACACAAAACACACTTTCAAAAACACAAAACACACTTTCAAAAACATAAAACACCATTGACCACCAAAACACTCTAATACATTATTTGATCAACTTCAAAACACTCTAATACTATTAAAACACCTCTGAATACATCCAAAACACCACTGAATACACTCAAAACACCATTGAATGCACCCAAAACACCATTGAACACCACTGAATACACTCAGAATCTAACCTAACCTAAACTAACCTAACCTTCAAAACACTCTCACATATACTAACCGAACCTAACAACACCTAACTTAACCTAACCTAAACTATCCTCACTTAACCTTACCTAAACTATCCTAAACTAACCTAACTAACACTCTCATATATCATTTGAATACCCCCAAAATACCATTGAATAATACCAAATCACCATTGAACACCTCCTAAAAGACTATCAAACACCTTTTGTATACTCCCAAAACACCATTTGAATAATACCATATCAACATATAACATTTTTACCTAACCTATCCTAACCTAACCCAACCTAAAAACACCTAACCTAACCTATCCCAAATATCATCTAACCTAACCTAACTTAACCTTCAAAACACTCTCATACAACATTTGATCACCTTCAAAACACCCCAAAATCACACCATCGAATACTCACTGTGAGGGAAAAGTTGAGTATAATTATGGGTTAAGGTTGTTAGTCTGCCGGGGATCATTCTCGGTTCAGCCGGTGCTTCCTCTAGCGGGCCGATGCTGACCCCTTTCCTTTTCTTGGTAGTTACCTTACCTGGTGAACAGCAAAACTGTGGAGAGTCACTACACCTCCACACTTCTCCTGAATAGCTCTGCTGCTGGCCTGGTCAGCTGGTACAGACGCCAGTTTTGAAGGAGCTAGATGTGTCTCTCTGACTTGGTTTTGCCTACTCTTCCGCTTCTAAGTCTTACGTACCTCGACCAAGTGGCATACGAGAATTCTTAACTACCCAGGATAACCATCCAACATCTCGTCTACACCAGAGACTCAACCTGGGCCTTATATTCTCCTACTCTCCATCCTGCCAGAACCACAACGGCCTATTTTTTTTATATATTTTATTAAAAACTTAAAATTCTTAGTTTATTTCCTACCCAAGAGTCATTATTTGTTTTTATTATTTTTTCCATTATATTTTGTTCAGGTGGAAGGCGTTCCCCTGACAATGGCGACCTTGCCAGGATACGACTCTTGAGGCTACATCTTCCTGATGGTTCTACTGGTTCGTGAGTATAACATTTAAGATTGAAAAGGGTGAGTTCGTATCTTTGAGGTGTCAAGTCATTACTGGTAGTCTGTTTGACTTACAGTTGTTGGTTCTTGGGTTGGGTTTAGAAGTTTACTCATTTTTGTTGGACCTGAGGAACTTCCATAATAACCCCTCCTGGGTGAACCGTGTTCATTTATCTTAGTGAAGGCTTTTGAGCCCACTAGAGTTACTTCCAAGTTGGAAATAGTATTTCATTTTCTTCTTTGGGACGGTTTGATAGTGTGCGGACGAGGTCCCTCTTTTGAAACAGTCGTTTCAGTTGTTAATTTAAGATCGACTTGTTTGGTTTGTATTACATTTTTTACTATGGATTCGTTAGATTTCTGGTTAAGGGCTGGAAAAGACATGGGATTTACAGGCCAGAATCTTGATAGTTATATTATCGCTAAAATAGCTATAGAAGAGAAAGGAACAGGAAAGACTA
>WNWK01013663.1:0-5000 GCA_009830355.1 Cherax destructor
TTCAATCCCTCCAAATGCAAAGTCATGAGGATCGGAGAAGGGCAAAGAAGACCGCTGACAGAGTACAAGATAGGCGGACAAAGGCTACAAACCTCGGCAAAGGAGAAAGACCTTGGAGTGAGTATAACGCTAAGCACGTCTCCGGAAGCACACATCAACCAGATAACTGCGGCAGCATATGGGCGATTGGCAAACCTAAGATTAGCGTTCCGTTACCTTAACAAGGAATCGTTCAAGACACTGTATACCGTGTACGTCAGGCCCATACTAGAATATGCAGCACCAGTCTGGAACCCACACCTGGTCAAGCACGTAAAGAAACTAGAGAAAGTGCAAAGGTTTGCGACAAGGCTAGTTCCACAACTCAGGGGTCTGTCCTATGAAGAAAGGTTGAGGGAAATAGAACTAACAACACTGGAGGAAAGAAGGGTCAGAGGAGACATGATAACAACATACAAAATACTGCGGGGAATCGACAAGGTAGACAGGGACAGGATGTTCCAGAGAGGGAACACAGAAACAAGGGGACACAACTGGAAGCTGAAGACTCAGATGAGTCAAAGGGATGTTAGGAAGCATTTCTTCAGCCACAGAGTAGTCAGGAAGTGGAATAGTCTAGAGAAAGATATAGTGGAGGCAGGAACCATACATAGTTTTAAGACGAAGTATGATAAAGCTCATGGAGCAGGGAGAGCAGAGACCCAGTAGCGGACAGCGAAGAGGCGGGGCCAGGAGCTGAGTATCGACCCCTGCAACCACAATTAGGTGAGTACACACACACACATACATACACATACACACACACACACACACACACACACACACACACATACACATACACAACATACACACACTGTTGTTTATTTTAACTTTTAAAGATTCCGTTCTGTTACACAAAAAAAATCGCAATACAGTAACGACACGGCAAAATATGCCTGTCTGACCCCAAAAGAATCGCCGACGGCACTGAAACTGGCCACGCTACTTCACAAAGCTGCGCAGTGTTTATTTACGCGTCTCTATATTTCACCCAGGGAATGCGCGAAAATTCTAGTTCGGGAAGTTTTTCACAGCACATCGTATACTGTCATAACCTTAATAGTAGAAACACAAAGACTGATTGCTAGGAAAGACCTGTGAAGGTAAAATCAAAATGTAACAGACGAAATTAAACGTTTTAGCAAATATATATAATAAACATTCTTAAAATATGGTACTTAGTCAAAGAAATAAAATGTAATCGTATTTATAGTCACACCCAGTTCACCTATGTGGTGAAACTGATGTGGAGACAGGCAAGTTGCAGGACGCATGCACCCATCAAGACATTTATTAAAGAAACTTTTCGCCACGACTGTCTTCAGTCTTAAAGGAAACGTTTCAAGGCGAAACGTTTCCATAATTCTCTGTCAGTGCATACGTGAGTTGCATTCACACTTCACCAAGGACACACAAGCACAAGTGTCCGCTACTTTCCATTACAAACTTAATTTCGAAATGTAATTCTTGTGTAACTTACAGAGTGATTTTATAACTCTATGAGGAAGGAGTTATGCGGGATCAAACCGCCGTTGCGCTGGTTGTGGTGCAGTAGCTAGGAACTCTGCGTGCTTGACCATAGCCAGTGGGACAGTGGATAGATCCTGTGTGAATCTTCTCGTGTTTGTTTTGATCTTGGAGAAGTGAATCTTGGAGTGCTTAAAGTATTAAGTGTTTTTTTTTTCTTTCCCACAGGTGAGTATGAGGGGTCAGGTGAAGCTACCATAGGTTTCTCAGTCCTCAAGTGAAGCTACCACAGCTCTATCCCGACTCAGGTGAAGCTCCTATTGGCTTCTGTCATCAGGTGCACCAATCAAAGCTCATTCCAAGGTGAAGTTACCATCGGCTTCACTGTCCTCAGGAGAAGTTACCATAATTCTCCTTATGTGAAGCTGTCGTAACCTGCCCTGTCGTCAGGTAACGTAAGATCTTAAGTAAGCATAATTGTTGTGTGTAATCACGGAGGTGTGCAGGCGAAAGATAGAGCTCCAGCTTCTGGCCCCCTACATCTAAACCTCCAGCAGACTGGCGTTCCTAAACACAATATTTATATGTAGCTAAGTTCTCATTGAAGAGTGAGACAAAGGAGACATTTTTTCTTAGGTTATGGAACAGTTTTCTTGGCCACCAATAGCACCTCAGCAAACTCCTCGGGGTGTCGTAATCTGGAAGCAATAGCAGCACTCTGCAATTTCATCATCTAAAAACTCAAAGATATAAATACGTGAAGCCCTGCAGAACGTTGTTAGAAATATGCTCCTTTTACCTTTCACTCCATGGTTAGAATAATAATTATTTGAGCACACACATTAGTGGCTTTCCTATATAGTGTAGATTTAAAACTCCAATCAACTCTGTGGATCAAAATCTCTAAAAACGGGAGCTTATTATAGCTTTCTAATTCGAAAGTAAACTTAATCAAAGTAGCCAGGTAACTAAGTCTTGGAATGAGATTATCCAGATTCTGATCTTTTGGGAAAAGACAAATGGCATAAATTGTGTGTTTAAACCATTTAAACCACCCTTTTTTAGTTTGATCTAAAAAAAAAATGCCATATGGAGATTATACAAAACTGGAGAGGGGGATTCCCCATCGTCATACCCTGTTTTTGGGGCATAATATTTCCATTCAAAGACATGCAATCCACCAGGCATAGTTTAATTTAGTAATGGTATTCTTAGAGAAAGGAAGTGAGAAACTATCTAATTCTTCAAGGTATACAAACGAGTTTGCTACTGGAACTCTGATAAACAAGACAGTAAAATCAAAACTTAAAAGTATAAAGTCATTTGGCATATTTAAACTATGGAGTTCCTCGGTGAGATCCACATTCTTTTTATGGGCATTAGAGAGACTGCCTACCACTGGGGTAAGAAGCATGACTAACCATTTGGTAGATATATGCCGCCGAGTCCACGGAGCTAAGCATGAACAAATCAATGATGCTGCTTCTGATAAGGTAATAATTGTTTTCCTAGCTCCCCATCATATCCCCAGTACCTCTGGTGAGGGCAGGATCGGAAAATCGGGAGATCGTTTTGTTTTTGGTATGAAATAAGTTTAGTTATGTGTTGGAGAGCATGTCACCCCCCTTTTCACAGGGCAGGTAAAAAAAAATATCTTGATGATAATCTCAGTCATGTGATAACCAGTGCTGGTTATCACATGACCAGTGCTGGTTATCACATGACCAGTGCTGGTTATCACATGACCAGTGCTTGTTATCACATGACAAGCGCTGGTTATCACATGACCAGTGCTGGTTATCACATGACCAGTGCTGGTTATCACATGACCAGTGCTGGTTATCACATGACCAGTGCTGGTTATCACAGGACCAGTGCTGGTTATCACAGGACCAGTTCTGGTTATCACATGATCAGTGCTGGTTATCACATGACCAGTGCTGGTTATCACAGGACCAGTGCTGGTTATCACATGACCAGTGCTGGTTATCACATGACCAGTGCTGGTTTCACATGACCAGTGCTGGTTATCACATGACCAGCGCTGGTTATCACCATGACCAGTGCTGGTTATCCATGACCAGTGCTGGTATCACATGACCAGTGCTGGTTATCACATGACAAGCGCTGGTTATCACATGACCAGTGCTGGTTATCACATGACCAGTGCTGGTTATTCACATGACCAGTGCTGGTTATCACATGACCAGTGCTGGTTATCACAGGACCAGTGCTGGTTATCACAGGACCAGTGCTGGTTATCACAGGACCAGTTCTGGTTATCACATGACCAGTTCTGGTTTCACATGACCAGTGCTGGTTATCACATGACCAGCGCTGGTTATCACATGACCAGTGCTGGTTATCACATGACCAGTGCTGGTTATCACATGACCAGTGCTGGTTATCACATGACCAGTGCTGGTTATCACATGACCAGTGCTGGTTATCACATGACCAGTGCTGGTTATCACATGACCAGTGCTGGTTATCACATGACCAGTGATGGTTATCACATGACCAGTGATGGTTATCACATGACCAGTGCTGGTTATCACATGACCAGTGCTGGTTATCACATGACCAGTGCTGGTTATCACATGACCAGTGCTGGTTATCACATGACCAGTGCTGGTATCACATGATTAGTGCTGGTTATCACATGACCAGTGCTGGTTATCACATGACTAGTGCTGGTTATCACATGACCAGTGCTGGTTATCACATGACCAGTGCTGGTTTCACATGACCAGTGCTGGTTATCACATGACAAGCGCTGGTTATCACATGACCAGTGCTGGTTATCACATGACCAGTGCTGGTTATCACATGACCAGTGCTGGTTATCACATGACCAGTGCTGGTTATCACATGACCAGTGCTGGTTATCACATGACCAGTGCTGGTTATCACATGACCAGTGCTGGTTTCACATGACCAGTGCTGGTTATCACATGACCAGTGCTGGTTATCACATGACCAGTGCTGGTTATCACATGACCAGTGCTGGTTATCACATGACCAGTGCTGGTTATCACATGACCAGTTCTGGTTATCACATGACCAGTGCTGGTTATCACATGACCAGTGCTTGTTATCACATGACTAGTGCTGGTTATCACATGACCAGTGCTGGTTATCACATGATCACATAATCGTGTCTGTCTTGTTCTTCTTTGGATCTCGATAAAAGTCTGGTGAGCCAATAAGCTTGTGTTAGTATCCTGAACTAACAATAGTTATAATGAAGAAGATATTTCTACGTGTACTACTACTATTACTACTACTACCACCACCACTACTGTTGCTGCTGCTGCTACTGCTGTTACTACGATTACTATTGATATTGCTGCATACGTTAGTGACCTCGAAACGTTGCCTTGTGATGTTACTGCCTGCGTTAGTGACCAAAACGTCAACTTTGTGATACTGTTGTCTGTGTTAGTGTCTTCAAGGAGTCAAATATATGATATATCTGAGGAAAAAATACCGAA
>WNWK01013663.1:10000-54375 GCA_009830355.1 Cherax destructor
CTCCATTTACTACTACTGTTTGTATTCTGTGTGTTAGGAACCCGAAAATCAATCCTACCTTTTCCGTAATGCCTGTTGCTCTTACTTTGTGTGCAATCACCCCATGATCACAGTTGCCAAACACCTTTGCAAAATCTGTGTATATCACATCTGCGTTTTGATTTTCTTCCAACACCTCCGTAATTCTGTCATAGGGGTTCAGGAGCTGTGACACTCACGATCGGGAAGTTAGGGCTACTGGTCTGTAATTTTTAACTAGTGCTCTACTACCTCAGTTATGCAAAGGAGCTATGTCTGCACTCTTTAAGGCCTCTGGTATTTCACCTAGATCTAGGCTCTTTCTCCAAAGGATACTGAGGGCTCGTGCTATTGTTATTTTTTACTTTTTTTTTATAAATAGGGAATTCCATGAATCTGGTCCAGATGCTGAGTGGGGATGTTTTCAATTTCAGACGAGATGGCCCATGGCCGGGCTCCGGGATTAGACTCTTGAAACTCATTAAAGGTATATCAAAGGTAGTACTAATGTAGGTGTTCAGCAGTCCACTAAATGGAAGCAAGGTACAGAATGCTGAACACCGACTCACACTGTTCTTTAGAATTTCGTTCATTTCCTGTTCATGATCAGTTTACTAGTCTCCTCTCATTAAGGACCCAATACAACAGGTAGTTCTTAGCTTGGATTTTGCGTTTTGGACTATCTTACAATATCCTGGATCTGGATAACCTTTTGTTTCCTTTGTGCTTCTTCTGTTTGTTAAGACATCTTCAGTTTTTGCTCTAAATTGGTGATCTCTCGGCTAAGTCTGTCTTTCCTTCGCTGTGACATGTTTATGTTTTTAAGCAATTAGGTAACCCGTTTTCTTTTGTACCATCTTCTACGGCATCTTTCTTTCTCTCTCTCTCTCTCTCTCTCTCTCTCTCTCTCTCTCTCTCTCTCTCTCTCCCCTTCTCTCTCTCTCTCTCTCTCTCTCTCTCTCTCCTATATATATATATATATATATATATATATATATATATATATATATATTCCAGGTCCCTCTGGAATCAACCCTTCTCACTCGCAACTAGTGGATACGGATTATAACTAGTGGATACGGATTATAACTAGTGGATACGGATTATAACTACGCGTGAAATGTGGAAAAAGTTCTACGTACAAAGATACCGTGAATTTCTCAGCCGCTGTTGACGGTGGTTTATATACTAGAATAATTAACAGATTCCTATTTTCAAGTTTAATACCTAGAAGTACTTCTGTATCATTCGCTTAATTCAGCAATTCTGTCCTACTCCTCCCTGTGACCTATTAATTTTGTCAGTATATACATGTTATAGTTTTATATACATGCCATAGTTTTTTTCATCTTATTCTTTCCGTCCAAAACATCTCTTGTATATTATTTTTGTAAAAGCTGCAAACATGTCATTCGCATCTGAGAGGAGCCCACTAATGTATCTAACTTTGCCATTTTTATTTGATTTCAAGCCCTGAATGTTTGCAAAAATGAAGCAGGATTTACTATTTGGGATGTTTTGGTTTAATGTGTTTTGTTAGTACCACTGGTGATGTACTACCTGGTATGGCCAATGGTGTACATTCCCCTGTTTTCTCCAGTAAAGATTGTGCATTTGTCTGTTGTGCATTCGTCACTGTTGAGTGTATTGACTGACTTGTTTTGTTCCACTGTTGTGCACCTCTTTCCCATCTGTAGTATTTACCTCTTTGTCCTCTTTTTTGGAGTCTGTTCGTTTCTCTGTCTAAAAAAGAATGCTGAATATTTTTCATTTCCCTGCTGTCTGTGAAGCACTGCGCTTCTCTCACCTGATCGTCATTACAACATTTGAGGTCATTACAATCGAGTACTGAAGGTAAGAAACACAGTGCCTGCATTCTAAAGGAAACAGTGCCTGCACTCTGAAGGAAACAGTGCCTGCATTCTAAAGGAAACAGTGCCTGCACTCTGAAGGAAACAGTGCCTGCACTGATAGTAATACTTAGACTAGTGGCTGCTGGATATATATCAAAAAAGAATAAAAACAAATAATACCTTGACTGGAACAATACACAAATAGTTGATGGTCCAAGTCGGACCGAAACGTCGTAGTAAGTTTCTTCTATTTGCGGGTTGTTTATCAAAAAAGTTCAATCTCATTTACAATGTGTACCAAGAGGAACGACTGGAGATGGATCACACAGCGGGTTTAAGAACTCCAACCATTGATACAAGAAAAGGATCTGGGAGTAAACATATCACCTAACATTTCGCCAGAGTAGCAAGCAACTATGTAACTTAGGAGGAATATGTGAGACCAGAAATTCTCAGAACAACATTCAATAAAATATTCTTTGGTACTCGGTAAGCAATGAATGTCAGGACCAACTTGAGAAATACAACACAAGTACTTTAAAAAATTGAAAGGATTTGTAACCATAATAGTCCCAGAGCTAAGGGGTGTGTAGTATATGGAACTGAACCTAGTGATTCTAGAATGAGGGCTATAGAACACATAGTTACTATACAAGATACTCGGTGTTGATGTAACAGATAGGAACAGACTCTTAGGAATGCATTAGCCGCGAACAGATTTAAATAGATGAAAACTAAGCACACACACTGATTTATATAGACATTAGGAAATGCATTTTCATTCTCAGTGAAATAGAGGAGTAGACTGGATGGGGAAATGACAGAGGCGGGGCTATTCCCATGAGTGTTGGGCCCAGATTTAATCAGTATGTGGTGGGCCAGATTAGTCTGTGCTGGGCCGCCTTAAGTTTATTCAAGTAGAAACAAAATCGAAACCTGTAACCTACGTGTTTAATATTCAATAGCGCCAAGATATATGCTTTTTGGAATTATAGTTAAAAGTTTGAAAGTAGTATACTCACATAAAAGCTAATTAACTACACTGTTAGTCAGTAGTGTTGTTCGTCACTGACCTGACACAACACAGCAGTGAACTCTTCACTTGTATCTAGTTGCCAGCTCAGTACACGTACCAGGAAACAGATGTGTCCTTGAGCGCCACTCACGACCATCACACACCACAGAGATGGATAAGGTTCTCTGTTGTGGTTGCTGATAAAGGCGGCCGCAACAATGGAAAGAAGCGATGGTAGTCGAGCGTCATAGAAAAAATCTTTTTCTATTTCCTTTCAAGTTTAGGATTTGTTACCTATTTTTTTATTCCTTGGGCGGTTAAGGTGACGGTGTGCAGCAGTTGTTTCATATTCGCAGTTGTTTTCATATTCCACAACTAGGCCCCAGGGCTACCGCCCTGGGCCCTAGTTGCCTTCCTCAAGGGACCAAGGCGGTAGCCCTAGTTGCCTTCCTCAAGGGACCAAGGCGGTAGCCCTAGTTGCCTTCCTCAAGGGACCAGGGCGGTAGCCCTAGTTGCCTTCCTCAAGGACCAGGGCGGTAGCCCTAGTTGCCTTCCTCAAGGGACCAGGGCGGTAGCCCTAGTTGCCTTCCTAAAGGGACCAGGGCGGTAGCCCAAGTTGCCTTAGTCAAGGGATCAGGGCGGCAGCCCTAGTTGCCTTCCTCGGGACCAGGGCAACAGCCCTAGTTGCCTTCCTCGGGACCAGGGCGACAGCCCTAGTTGTCTTCCTCGGGACCAGGGCAACAGCCCTAGTTGCCTTTCTCAAGGAACCAGGGCGATAGCCCTAGTTGCCTTCCTCAAGGGACGGCCGCACGTGAACGTAAACTTTATACACAGTTTTAAGAGTATGATGGGGCTGAAGAGGCTAGAAATCTCTCAATGTTTACAACAGTGCTATTTAAGAGGATGAACTACAAAATCCTGCTCTTTGAAGGCAGGGTTAGGAGCCAGCATAACCCCCACAACAATACACACACACACACACGCGCAGGAATGTTAGGAAGTACTTCTTCAGTCATAAGAGTTGTCAGGAAGTGGAACAGTCTGGAAACTGATGTAGTGGAGGCAGGGCATAGGTTTAAGAAGAGGTATGATAAAGCTCATGGAGCAGGGAGTGACCTAGTAGCGACCAGTGAAGAGGCGGAGCCAGGAGCTATGAATCGACCCCTGCAATCACAATTGAGTGCACACACACACACAGTGGGCGCCTGTGACGAGCGGGGTCCCACAGAGGTCAGTCTTAGGACCAGTGCTATTCTTGGTATATGTGAATGACATGACGGACGGGATAGACTCAGAAGTGTCTCTGTTCGCGGATGATGTGAAGTTAATGAGGAGAATTAAATCAGATAAGGATCAGGCAGGACCTCACAGATCCCGCCAAATGCAAAGTCATGAAGATCGGGGAAGGGCAAAGAAGACCGCAGACAGAGTATAGGCTAGGTGGCCAAAGACTGCAAACCTCGCTCAAGGAGAAATATCTTGGGGTGAGTATAACACCAAGCACGTCTCCGGAAGCACACATCAACCAGATAACTGCTGCAGCATATGGGCGACTGGCAAACCTGAGAATAGCGTTCCGATACCTTAGTAAGGAATCGTTCAAGACACTGTACACCGTGTACGTCAGGCCCATACTAGAGTATGCAGCGCCAGTTTGGAACCCGTACCTGGTCAAGCACGTCAAGAAATTAGAGAAAGTGCAAAGGTTTGCGACAAGGTTAGTTCTAGAGCTAAAGGGAATGTCCTACGAAGAAAGGTTAAGGAAAATCGGCCTGACAACACTGGAGGACAGGAGGGTTAGGGGAGACATGATAACGACATACAAAATACTGCGGGGAATAGACAAGGTGGATAGAGACAGGATGTTCCAGAGAGGGGACACAAAAACAAGAGGTCACAATTTAAAGTTGAAGACTCTGATGAGTCAAAGGGATGTTAGGAAGTATTTCTTCAGTCAGAGTTGTCAGGAAGTGGAATAGTCTGGCAAGTGATGTAGTGGAGGCAGGAACCATACATAGCTTTAAGACGAGGTATAATAAAGCTCACGGAGCAGGGAGAGAGAGGACCCAGTATCAACCACAAAAGGTGAGTGTACACACACACAAACACGCACACACACAGAGCAGCTCCTCAAAGGAATCTTCTTTTTAGCAACACTGCCTGGCGTCTGTGACGGTGCGAGTGGGGAGGGAGGAGAGTGTGGGAGTGGAGCTGGAAGGGACAATAGAGGGAAGTGGGATGGGAGGAGGGAGGGAAGGAGAAAAGAGCTGTGAGAAGGAGCCATGACCAGTGATCCTTCACGACGACTGCACTAATGTGACCATTCATCCCTTGACAAAAACATTCCCTCCAGAAAAGATCTCCTGGAGGGATTTGAAACATTGGTAACACCATGATTCTTACTCTCCCTCTAAACATACTCTGCATTTCCTCTCCTTCTCTACCTTCCCATCTTTTCCTTGTTTTCTCATTACCTTTAGTCTCTTCAGGGGAGATGCCTTGATGCCGTTGAAAGGCTCTTGATCCAAGAAAGGGGACCTATCCTCCCCTTTGATCGAATCTGATTGCTTTTTGCTTCCCATGTGCTGCATGACCCTTATGGGCTTTCCGCTTTCTCCTGCTACACTTGTGATACTGAACCTGCTGACAATATCGTCCATACCGTGCCTTTCACCTCGCCAGCTACTGTGTTTGTCTCTTGGAGTATACTGCAACAAAAAGTATACTGCAACAAAGTGATTCTTGTTCTACAAGTCTGCTTCTTCAATCCAATTTTTATCCCTTTTTCTGCAAACCGCCTTCCATTGGTGACACTTTTTTTTCATTATTGTTATTACTAATATGTTTCTCTTCATTACCGGCAACCAAGTCTGGGTGACTTGGGTGACAAGTTTTCGATTTATTTTTCACTTTAAGAATTAGAACCTTTTCAAGCTGCTCAGAGTTCTCACTCCCTTTATTCTGGTCTTCAGAGTATCAGTCGTATCCAAAAGTCAACGAGAACGCACAGTGAATCCTTTACCACATATTTATGCGAGTCAGGTTTTCCTGACGGGTGAGGAATACGTCACGTGCGTGGAGACAAATGGAGCAAAGACAACAAGTAGCGAACAATCACACTGTTGCAGAGGGAAACTTTGAGACGTTATGTCTCTGCAAAGGTTGCTTGCAGCCTTAATGACCCTAGTGTAGTCGATAGGCTGTAAACTCAATCAACCAATTGAAAGTATAAGAAGCACTGTGGTGGACTATTACTCTGGTCAGAAGCACTGTGGTGGACTATTACTCTGGTCAGAAGCACTGTGGTGGACTATTACTCTGGTCAGAAGCACTGTGGTGGACTATTACTCTGGTCAGAAGCACTGTGGTGGACTATTACTCTGGTAAGAAGCACTGTGGTGGACTATTACTCTGGTCAGAAGCACTGTGGTGGACTATTACTCTGGTAAGAAGCACTGTGGTGGACTATTACTCTGGTCAGAAGCACTGTGGTGGACTATTACTCTGGTAAGAAGCACTGTGGTGGACTATTACTCTGTCAAGCACTGTGTGGACTATTACTCTGGTAGAAGCACTGTGGTGGACTATTACTCTGGTCAGAAGCACTGTGGTGGACTATTACTCTGGTAAGAAGCACTGTGGTGGACTATTACTCTGGTCAGAAGCACTGTGGTGGACTATTACTCTGGTAAGAAGCACTGTGGTGGACTCAGCACGCGACAGGTCCCTCTATCACGATGACTCCGGTCAACCACCATTGTTGCCCAGTTAACCAACGAATTGGTGGTTAGTGATCACGAAGAGTTTGGTTGTATGATAGTGGGGTGTTGTTGTTGGTGTATGTTCGCCGGTACATCCGGCACGGGTCTTCTCCAAATGGTGACCCGGCATTGGCCCCCTGGGTAGAGGGTGTTTGTCATCTTCTTCTTTCTTGGGGGCCCCTGGGTGGGGGTTGACTTCTTTTCTCTTGCTGTGATAGTGGGGTGGGGAAAGCCGGGTGGTAAGGTGGAAGAGGCCGGATGGCGGAGTGAATTGGACCATGCTGACAGCATTAACGTGAGAACATTGATAGAAATGCCGGATGATGCGGATGATGGGGTGGGAGAGGCCGGATGATGGGGTGGGAGAGGCCGGATGATGGGGTGGGAGAGGCCGGACGATGGGGTGGTGAGCCCGGATGATGGGGTGGGAGAGGCTGGATGATGGAAGTGATTGAGAGGTTACTTTACTGTTCCCACTGAAGGTTGCAAGTAGTTCACGGCTAAGATGATTGTTATGAAGAATTGCTGCGTTAAAAAGCTGAAATGTTGTGTTCATAGACGCAATGTGATGGATGATAATACTACATTGTGGTCGCAGTGAAGGACGGGCAGAGGTCGCAGGACGGACCAAGAACAGGAACTTTGGACGAGTGAAGCAAAGCTGAGGAGAAAGTCATTGATTCTGCGCAGTATTGTACCTGTGGTTTACTTATCCCTGAGTTCAAGACTGGTTCGATCCCCGGTACAGGTGGAAACAATGGGCGTGTTTCCTTACACCCGTTGTCCCTGTTCTCCTAGAAGTAAGTAGGTACGACTGGTGTGGAGTCGCATTGTGAGGAGTGGCTGGCTTGGGCTTTGAAATGAACTGAGGTGGGATAAAAGCTCTTACCCTGTAAAACTGATTTGTGTAAAAAAAAAAATCTCGTGCAATTGGAAGCAAGTTTCTGTCCTGTCAGTTCCCAAGTCACGGAAAGTCTTCCATGAGTCCGGCTACAGCCTCATCTCTGTGACTATTTACTAGTCTTCCATGAGTCCGGCTACAGTCTCATCTCTGTGACTGTTTACTAGTCTTCCATGAGTCCAGCTACAGTCTCATCTCTGTGACTGTTTACTAGTCTTCCATGAGTCCGGCTACAGTCTCATCTCTGTGACTGTTTACTAGTCTTCCATGAGTCCAGCTACAGTCTCATCTCTGTGACTGTTTACTAGTCTTCCATGAGTCCGGCTACAGCCTCATCTCTGTGACTATTTACTAGTCTTCCATGAGTCCGGCTACAGTCTCATCTCTGTGACTGTTTACTAGTCTTCCATGAGTCCGGCTACAGCCTCATCTCTGTGACTATTTACTAGTCTTCTACATTCACCACTAATCCTCAAACTGGAAATTGAACTAGACGACAATTCGACCCGTCCTGAAGCATTATCAAGATGATAGTTAATGTCCACCTAGTGTTGCGTCTAGAGGCAAGAATCTTGGCCCAACCTAGAGCAGTGTTTGGAGGAGTCTTGGGAATCCTCAATCTGTGAAGCAATCACTTCCAACACCCATCATATTTTTACATTCTTGACCTGGAACGTGTTTACGATGCTATGAGCAACAAGCTCTCTCCTCTGATCAAACCTGATTGCCTCCTGTTTCTCAGGTGCTGTATGATCCTTAAATGTTTAGATCTTCCCCCTGAATATAATCATTCAGGTTTAGCGCTTGGTTATGATTATGATAATATAATAATCATTCAGGAAGTGTGTTGTGAATGTGATGCTTGACGCTGAGTAAGATGCAACTTCTCGCAAGGAGAGAAGAGTTGAATATTAGACACATGTACAACATCTGGGTATCTTTATTGTAGAGTTGAAGATCACCGTCGGTGCTCTTCAACTCCAAGGCCGAGGGACTGATTACCTCATATTTTGTATATAGTTCTACTGTCTTCCAATTATGTCCTTGAATTTGTATTGATAAAGCCACTGGATGGCGAAACGTCTACAATAGATACCCAGATTTTGCACATGTGTCTAATTTTCATTTTGTCGTTATTGTATACCATTCACGTACGAGAGAAGAATTCTTTGCTCGACTCGGATGAATCTGGTTCAAGGCTTTGTTTATGTTCTTCTTTCAGGCATTTTTAAATGGAGTGTCTGTAGTTAATATATGTCTATCCTCTGTAGCGTTTCATATGTCAGTCGCGGAACGTCATTTTCAAGTACCCTTGGTCCGTATCTCCAGGTGGGCAGGAGAGCATGACCACAGCTTTTCAACCTCGACGACCGTGTTCACGTAACTTTGACTAGTCCGTCCATACCTCAGTGTACTTGTGGTTCGCGACAGAATTTCTCGAGGGAAGGAAGATGGGAAACTTGAGCAGATGATATACGGAAGCTTACACACGTTTGTCAACTTGGGAGATATAAAGCGTAACGCGTGCGCGCGCGCGCGAGACAGAGAGAGGGGGGAAAGGGAGGTCATCTGGAAATATCTGGTCACCACTGGCGAGCTGACAGACATGATTTCCAGCTATTCATTTATCCAAACTTCATTATGGATAAAAAAAAAATGTCTACTTTAAACCCCTCATTAGAGGTTTCTTTATGCTGATGAGGAGTTCTTGATCCAAGGAATTGGACCTCCTCTTCCCTTGGGTTGTTCGTGAAAGCCTCTCATTTCCCAGGTGCTGCATAGCCCCTACAGATGTACCACTCCCCCATTAATAGAATAATAATAATATGTAATTGATTATCGCTCCCCTTAAGGGCACACACATCGTAATGGCAGTGTGACCTTCACTACTTGTGCATCCTTCCAGTAGTCTCTGACCAGCCTCACTGCTCACTCCCAACCATAGTTAATTGACGGAGGATCGAGCGTGCATCATGCCTTGCGCTGAATGTCTCACACGGGTTTAGCGCGTGTTACTAGAGATAATAATAATAATAATAGTACCTTTCTAAGCTATAGCTTGCTGAGGAGCTGCTCAGGATGTGCTCAGGATGTGCTCAGGATGTGCTCAGGAAGGAGTCCTCGCAGTGAGCTGACAGGATAAGAAGTCCCGTGGGTCGGTTGGCAGCTCACTCACCTCACATACTGAGTGTCCGTGGTTTGATTCCCTGCATTTGTGGAAACGTAGGGCATGTTTCCTTACACCTGCTGCCCCTGTTTACCTAGCAGTAAGTAGGTACTTGAGTGTTAGTCAACTGTTGTGGGTGGCATTCAGAAGGGTGATAGCATACCTTAGAGTGCTGGGCTTTGAAATTAATTGATGTAGGATAACAGCTCTTAGCCAGTAAAACTTATTTTTGTAAAAAATAATGAGGCGGTGGCAACACAGAAGTTGGCCTTTTGGAAGAAGTTTAGCAGCAGCTCTTTCAACAAAAGTGGAAGTCTGTAAAACATGAGCCCTTTCGTAGTTTTTCCTTCCTGGGAATACTAAGTATCTTAGAGGCGTTTCTGCAGTCTTATATGTGAGTAAGAGGAAGAGCAATTTTGAGAAGGTAATATTGTGAAACTTGTGTTTAGATCAATGATTCAGAGAACCGACAAGTTGATAAATTAGGCACATGTGTGTAATTTATCGACATGTGTGTTTTAAGAAGTAAGGACTGCATACTCTGAGAAAAAAAATATCCTATATACATTTATCTCTTACATTAGTCCTGGCGTTGTGGTGGAGCCAGGGAGAGATGAAGACAGTAGTCCTGGCGTTGTGGTGGAGCCAGGGAGAGATGAAGACAGTAGTCCTGGCGTTGTGGTGGACCCAGGGAGAGATGAAGACAGTAGTCCTGGCGTTGTGGTGGAGCCAGGGAGAGATGAAGACAGTAGTCCTGGCGTTGTGGTGGACCCAGGGGAGATGAAGACAGTAGTCCTGGCGTTGTGGTGGAGCCAGGGAGAGATGAAGACAGTAGTCCTGGCGTTGTGGTGGAGCCAGGGAGAGATGAAGACAGTAGTCCTGGCGTTGTGGTGGACCCAGGGGGAGATGAAGACAGTAGTCCTGGCGTTGTGGTGGAGCCAGGGAGAGATGAAGACAGTAGTCCTGGCGTTGTGGTGGACCCAGGGGAGATGAAGACAGTAGTCCTGGCGTTGTGGTGGACCCAGGAGAGATGAAGACAGTAGTCCTGGCGTTGTGGTGGACCCAGGGGAGATGAAGACAGTAGTCCTGGCGTTGTGGTGGACCCAGGGAGAGATGAAGACAGTAGTCCTGGCGTTGTGGTGGAGCCAGGGAGAGATGAAGACAGTAGTCCTGGCGTTGTGGTGGACCCAGGGAGAGATGAAGACAGTAGTCCTGGCGTTGTGGTGGACCCAGGGAGAGATGAAGACAGTAGTCCTGGCGTTGTGGTGGACCCAGGGAGAGATGAAGACAGTAGTCCTGGCGTTGTGGTGGAGCCAGGGAGAGATGAAGACAGTAGTCCTGGCGTTGTGGTGGAGCCAGGGGAGATGAAGACAGTAGTCCTGGCGTTGTGGTGGAGCCAGGGAGAGATGAAGACAGTAGTCCTGGCGTTGTGGTGGACCCAGGGAGAGATGAAGACAGTAGTCCTGGCGTTGTGGTGGACCCAGGGAGAGATGAAGACAGTAGTCCTGGCGTTGTGGTGGACCCAGGGAGAGATGAAGACAGTAGTCCTGGCGTTGTGGTGGAGCCAGGGAGAGATGAAGACAGTAGTCCTGGCGTTGTGGTGGAGCCAGGAGAGATGAAGACAGTAGTCCTGGCGTTGTGGTGGACCCAGGGAGAGATGAAGACAGTAGTCCTGGCGTTGTGGTGGAGCAGGGAGAGATGAAGACAGTAGTCCTGGCGTTGTGGTGGAGCCAGGGGGAGATGAAGACAGTAGTCCTGGCGTTGTGGTGGAGCCAGGGAGAGATGAAGACAGTAGTCCTGGCGTTGTGGTGGACCCAGGGGGAGATGAAGACAGTAGTCCTGGTGTTGTGGTGGAGCCAGGGAGAGATGAAGACTGTGGTGGAGCCAGGGAGAGATGAAGACTGTGGTGGAGCCAGGGAGAGATGAGGGCAGTCGTGTTATTGAGTTTATGGAAGACTGTGGACCCATGAATGTTGGTTGACTTGTTGATTCAGGCGTTTAAGAATATAAGGATGTTATTGTTTTCCCAACACAAACACTGGTCTCCCCACCCAGCACAAACAATGGTCTCCCCACCCAGCACAAACAATGGTCTCCCCACCCAGCACAAACACTGGTCTCCCCACCCAGCACAAACACTAGTCTCCCCACCCAGCACAAACAATGGTCTCCCCACCCAGCACAAACAATGGTCTCCCCACCCAGCACAAACAATGGTCTCCCCACCCAGCACAAACAATGGTCTCCCACCCAGCACAAACACTGGTCTCCCACCCAGCACAAACACTGGTCTCCCCACCCAGCACAAACACTGGTCTCCCCACCCAGCACAAACACTGGTCTCCCACCCAGCACAAACACTGGTCTCCCCACCCAGCACAAACAATGGTCTCCCACCCAGCACAAACACTGGTCTCCCCACCCAGCACAAACAATGGTCTCCCCACCCAGCACAAACAATGGTCTCCCCACCCAGCACAAACACTGGTCTCCCCACCCAGCACAAACACTGGTCTCCCCACCCAGCACAAACACTGTTCTCCCCACCCAGCACAAACACTGGTCTCCCCACCAGCACAAACATTGATCTCCCCACCCAGCACAAACAATGGTCTCCCCACCCAGCACAAACACTAGTCTCCCACCCAGCACAAACACTGGTCTCCCCACCCAGCACAAACACTGGTCTCCCCACCCAGCACAAACACTGGTCTCCCACCCAGCACAAACACTGGTCTCCCCACCCAGCACAAACACTAGTCTCCCACCCAGCACAAACACTAGTCTCCCACCCAGCACAAACACTAGTCTCCCACCCAGCACAAACACTAGTCTCCCACCCAGCACAAACAATGGTCTCCCACCAGCACAAACATTGGTCTCCCCACCCAGCACAAACAATGGTCTCCCACCCAGCACAAACACTAGTCTCCCTCCCAGCACAAACACTAGTCTCCCCATCCAGCACAAACACTAGTCTTCCCTCCCAGCACAAACACTGGTCTCCCACCCAGCACAAACACTGGTCTCCCCACCCAGCACAAACACTAGTCTCCCCCCAGCACAAGCACTAGTCTCCCCATCCAGCACAAACATTGGTCTCCCACCCAGCACAAACACTGGTCTCCCCACCCAGCACAAACACTGGTCTCCCCACCCAGCACAAACACTGGTCTCCCCACCCAGCACAAACACTAGTCTCCCCACCCAGCACAAACATTGGTCTCCCCACCCAGCACAAACACTAGTCTCCCACCCAGCACAAACACTAGTCTCCCCACCCAGCACAAACACTAGTCTCCCCACCCAGCACAAACACTAGTCTCCCCACCCAGCACAAACACTGGTCTCCCCACCCAGCACAAACACTGGTCTCCCCACCCAGCACAAACACTGGTCTCCCCACCCAGCACAAACACTGGTCTCCCCACCCAGCACAAACACTGGTCTCCCACCCAGCACAAACACTGGTCTCCCCACCCAGCACAAACACTGGTCTCCCCACCCAGCACAAACACTGGTCTCCCCACCCAGCACAAACACTGGTCTCCCCACCCAGCACAAACACTGGTCTCCCCACCCAGCACAAACAATGGTCTCCCCACCCAGCACAAACACTGGTCTCCCCACCCAGCACAAACACTGGTCTCCCCACCCAGCACAAACACTGTTCTCCCCACCCAGCACAAACACTGGTCTCCCCACCCAGCACAAACACTGGTCTCCCCACCCAGCACAAACACTGGTCTCCCCACCCAGCACAAACACTGGTCTCCCCACCCAGCACAAACACTGGTCTCCCACCCAGCACAAACACTGGTCTCCCCACCCAGCACAAACACTGGTCTCCCACCCAGCACAAACAATGGTCTCCCCATCCAGCACAAACAATGGTCTCCCCACCCAGCACAAACAATGGTCTCCCACCCAGCACAAACAATGGTCTCCCCACCCAGCACAAACACTGGTCTCCCCACCTAGCACAAACACTGGTCTCCCCACCCAGCACAAACACTGTTCTCCCCACCCAGCACAAACACTGGTCTCCCACACAGCACAAACATTGATCTCCCCACCCAGCACAAACACTAGTCTCCCCACCCAGCACAAACACTAGTCTCCCCACCCAGCACAAACACTAGTCTCCCACCCAGCACAAACACTAGTTTCCCCATCCAGCACAAACAATGGTCTCCCACCCAGCACAAACATTGGTCTCCCCACCCAGCACAAACAATGGTCTCCCCACCCAGCACAAACACTAGTCTCCCTCCCAGCACAAACACTGGTCTCCCACCCAGCACAAACATTAGTCTAACCACCCAGCACAAACACTAGTCTCCCCACCCAGCACAAACATTGGTCTCCCCACCCAGCACAAACACTAGTCTCCCCACCCAGCACAAACAATGGTCTCCCCACCCAGCACAAACATTAGTCTCCCACCCAGCACAAACACTGGTCTCCCCACCCAGCACAAACACTGGTCTCCCCACCCAGCACAAACACTGGTCTCCCCACCCAGCACAAACACTGGTCTCCCCTCCAGCACAAACACTAGTCTCCCCACCCAGCACAAACACTGGTCTCCCCACCCAGCACAAACACTGGTCTCCCCACCCAGCACAAACACTAGTCTCCCCACCCAGCACAAACACTAGTCTCCCTCCCAGCACAAACACTGGTCTCCCCACCCAGCACAAACACTGGTCTCCCCACCCAGCACAAACACTGGTCTCCCACCCAGCACAAACACTGGTCTCCCACCAGCACAAACACTGGTCTCCCCACCCAGCACAAACACTGGTCTCCCCACCCAGCACAAACACTGGTCTCCCCACCCAGCACAAACACTGGTCTCCCCACCCAGCACAAACACTGGTCTCCCCACCCAGCACAAACACTGGTCTCCCCACCCAGCACAAACACTGGTCTCCCCACCCAGCACAAACACTGGTCTCCCCACCCAGCACAAACATTGGTCTCTGAGGTCATCAGTGTTGAATATTACAACTTCCTCTGTTTATCTGTTTATTTATTATCGTGATTGTCTCACTAGTGTTATGATTATGTGTGAAGGTGACGCAGCAGACGCAGAGGCTTGACTAGCAACTAGTACTGTACTCTGCTGTGGAGGTGAGAGGTGACGCAGCAGACGCAGAGGCTTGACTAGCAACTAGTACTGTACTCTGCTGTGGAGGTGAGAGGTGACGCAGCAGACGCAGAGGCTTGACTAGCAACTAGTACTGTACTCTGCTGTGGAGGTGAGAGGTGACGCAGCAGACGCAGAGGCTTGACTAGCAACTAGTACTGTACTCTGCTGTGGAGGTGAGAGGTGACGCAGCAGACGCAGAGGCTTGACTAGCAACTAGTACTGTACTCTGCTGTGGAGGTGAGAGGTGACGCAGCAGACGCAGAGGCTTGACTAGCAACTAGTACTGTACTCTGCTGTGGAGGTGAGAGGTGACGCAGCAGACGCAGAGGCTTGACTAGCAACTAGTACTGTACTCTGCTGTGGAGGTGAGAGGTGACGCAGCAGACGCAGAGGCTTGACTAGCAACCAGCATTGTACTCTGCTGTGGAGGTGACGCAGCTCCTTGTGTTAAGAAACATACCTCTCATGCTTGTATGGCGTAGATAAGTGGCAGCGTAATAAGTAGGGCTTGTGCTCGTGCTTACAGGGGATGCCTTCAAGTTGTCTTTCTGGTCACTAAGGCACAACATTGTTTTCCTGCTTGCATAGCGAGGACAAGTGTCGTGTACGTGGGGTGGGGAGCCCCTGAAGTGGTTGCTCAGGTGGGTACCATCGAACTGCGGGTCTTCCTGTATTACTTGTCCAGGTAACAACAACACTCTCCTCTAGAGTATTATTTTATTCTCTTTTTTAAATATCAAAGCTGGATGCATCAGCAGCGAGCTGCTACAATATTTTATGTAACAGTTACACTGTGGGAACACAAGCTATGACAATTACACTGTGGGAACATAAGCTATGACAATTACACTGTGGGAACACAAGCTATGACAATTACACTGTGGGAACACAAGCTATGACAATTACACTGTGGGAACACAAGCTATGACAATTACACTGTGGGAACACAAGCTATGACAATTACACTGTGGGAACACAAGCTATGACAGTTAATAACAAAAAAGGCACATGGAACAATACACACACATCAAACTTGCCTTTCGCCAAACTAACACTCTTCGCACTAATCTAGTTCATACCTGCCCTCCCTCTACAGATTCTCCTGGTGTTTACTCTATTTCTTGCTCCTCCTGTCCTCTTCAGTACTTCGGAGAAACTGGCCGATCTCTTTCTGACAGACTTAGGGAGCACAAAATTAGTGTTAGGCTTGCCGACACTAATAATGTTCTTTTCTGTCATGTCAGAGATCGAAGTCATCCTATTGATTGGTCTTCTGCTAAAACTGTCTACCCTACGTCCAACTTTCACAGTCGCCGTCTGGTTGAATCCTCCCTTATACACAACTTTCCCTGTATGAATCTTAGCCCTGGCTTTGTCTCTGTAGATGCTTTCCTCTCTCATTACATTGTTAAATGCCCCAAACTTCAGAACACCCGTAACTTAACCTGATTGCTTCCCCGTCTTTCTCTTCCCCTTCTCCTCTTTCTCATTTCTTCTCTGGGTTCTCTTTCTTTTCTTTTCTTTTGCCTTGTATTTGTCCTCTATTTTATTTTATTTTTCCCCACTGTGTTCTTGTTCTTACCCTTGCGGGCCGCCAGCGTCTTTGCAGTGCTCTTTTCCTAGTTTATGACTGACTCCACTACTACTACCACTACCACTATCTCTACTACCTCCATTACCCCTCCACCACTTTCTTGTGCCCTTCCCTGTCTGCCTGCCTATAAATACCCCTTCCACCTGTCCTTCGTGTTAGTGTGACTTTGTAAATGGTCCAAGTCGGACCGAAACGTCGTCGTAAGCTCCTCTCCTTTTATATGTGCGGGTTGTGTGTGTATGACAGTTACACTGTGGGAACACAAGCTATGACAGTTACACTGTGGGAACACAAGCTATGACAGTTACACTGTGAGAACACAAGCTATGACAGTTACACTGTGAGAACACAAGCTATGACAGTTACACTGTGAGAACACAAGCTATGACAGTTACACTGTGAGAACACAAGCTATGACAGTTACACTGTGGGAACACAAGCTATGACAGTTACACTGTGGGAACACAAGCTATGACAGTTACACTGTGGGAACACAAGGTATGACAGTTACACTGTGGGAACACAAGCTATGTTTCTGGACATACATTCCGAAGGAGAGAGAGAGAGAGAGAGAGAGAGAGAGAGAGAGAGAGAGAGAGAGAGAGAGAGAGAGAGAGAGAGAGAGAGAGAGAGAGAGTTACACTGTGAGAACAAAAGCTATGACAGTTACACTGTGAGAACACAAGCTATGACAGTTACACTGTGGGAACACAAGCTATGACAGTTACACTGTGAGAACACAAGCTATGACAGTTACACTGTGGGAACACAAGCTATGACAGTTACACTGTGGGAACACAAGGTATGACAGTTACACTGTGAGAACACAAGCTATGACAGTTACACTGTGGGAACACAAGCTATGACTGTTACACTGTGAGAACACAGGCTATGACAGTTACACTGTGGGAACACAAGCTATGACAGTTACACTGTGGGAACACAAGCTATGACAGTTACACTGTGGGAACACAAGCTATGACAGTTACACTGTGGGAACACAAGGTATGACAGTTACACTGTGGGAACACAAGCTATGTTTCTGGACATACATTCCGAAGGGTTCACACAGTGTTTGCGTAATGGGGGGAACAATCAAATTTGACTCGAGGAATGAAAGGATAGCTCTAGTTCCTTAGCACCAAGGGACCCTCTTGAAGTGTTTCTCCGGCAGAGCCTGCAGTGGAAATACATTGTAAACGCATTGTAATAAAGTAAAAACATTGTAAATACAATGAATTGAGATTTCTTGCACCATAAAATCTTTGCACCATCAGCCTTTTTTCCTGTTAGAGCAGTGTCTGTTAGAGCAGTGTCTGTTAGAGCAGTGTCTGTTAGAGTCTGTTAGACCAGATTCTGTTAGACCAGTGTCTGTTAGAGCAGTGTCTGTTAGAGCAGTGTCTGTTAGAGCAGTGTCTGTAGACTGATGTTTCAACACAACGTTGTCGTCTGCTGTCGGTTACACCAGTGTTAGTTACCAGTTGTCAAAGGCACTTGTCGATAGACAGCCTGTTGTTTATTTGTGTGTGTGTGTGTGTGTATGTGTGTGTGTGTGTGTGTGTGTGTGTGGAGACTGATCCTTGAGCACAACGCTGTTAGTAGAGTACTAACAGAGAGAACCCGTGACCACAAAGTGCAGGGAGGCAGTGTAGAAGTTCGTACCGAGAAGCAACAGAAACAACGGGAAGATCAAAGTGAGCCCATGGTTTACCAGGTGTGGAGAGACCAAAGCCAAGTGTACTAGAGTATGGAAAATGTATTGAAGGTAAAGGACCCAGGAAAACGAAGTTTAGCCGAAGAGCCAGAAATGAATATGCATGGATGAGAGAAGTCCAGCATCAATACAAGAATGACCTAGCATAGTCAAATCTGACCCAAAGTTGTTATACAGCCACACCAGGAGGAAAACAATAGTCAAGGACCAGGTAATCAGGCTGAGGAAGGAAGGAGGAGAGCTCACAGGAAACGACCAGGAAGTATGTGAAGAGCTCAGCTCGCGATTCAGGGAGGTATTCACAGTGGAGACAGAGATGCTTCCAGCAATCCGAGGTGGTAGGGTGCACCAGCAAGTGCTGGACACACTGCACACAACCGAGGAGGAGGTGGGAACTATATACCTAGGGGAACTATTGGGGAACTATTGGGGAACTAGGGGAACTTTATAACTTAGATATGCAACTTTACTTATTTTATAAATTATCAACCATAACTTTTTACCATGTAGTCTAGAATTAAGTAGTCCTAAGAATGCCCGCAATGCACAGCATATTAGGGGCTTTTGGCATGTACATCTCATTAATAACTAAGTAATAACTATGTAATTACTATGTATAACTATATCTACCATATATAATTGTACAATGTCTAAATAAATAAAGTATTATATATACCTTGGGTCCTGAGAGAGGAAGCAGATGCACAATGCGTGCCACTCAACAATTTTCAATACATTTATCGAAAGAGGGCAACTGCCTGAGATATGGAAGACAGCAAGTGTAATCCCGATTTTTAAGAAAGGAGACGGGCTGCACTAAATTATAGACCAGTGTCGCTGACATGTATGTAAAGTTATGGAGAAGATTATCAGGAAAAGTTGTGGAACACCTAGAAATGAATAGACTCATACAGGACAACCAGCACGACTTCAGGGAAGGAAATCCTGCATCACAAACCTATTGGAGTTCTGTGACAAGGCAACAGAAGGAGGACAGAAGAGAGAGAGGGATGGGTAAACTGCATTTTCTTGGACTGTAAGAAGGCTTTCGAAACAGTATTACACAAGAGTCTAGTTGAAAAGTTAGAGGAGCAGGCAGGAATAGGAGGGAAAGTACTGCAATGGATCAGGGAATACCTGACAGGAAGGAAACAACGTGTCGGTACGAGACGATGTGTCAGAGTGAGTGCATGTGTCGCGTGGGGGTTCCACAAGGGTCAGTCCTGGGTCCGGTGCTGTTTCTTGTATATGTGAATGACATGACGGAAGGGATAGAGTCAGAGGTTTCCCTGTTCGCAGATGATGTGAAGCTAATGAGGAGAATACAAGCGGATGAGGATCAGGTAAGCCTACAAGGGAATCTGGAGTTTAACCCCAGCAAGTGCAAAGTTATGAAGCTTGAGAAAGGACAAAGAAGACCGCAGACGAAGTACAGCCTAAGAGGTCAGAGGCTGTAAAACTCACTCAAGAAAAAGGATCTTGGGGTGAGCATCATACCGAGCACATCTCCTGAGGCGCACATCAACCAAATAACTGCTGCAGCATACGGGCGCCTGGTAAACCTGAGAATAGCGTTTCGACATCTAAGTAATGAGTCATTCACGACTCTGTATACCGTATACGTCAGGCCCATATTAAAGTATGCAGCACCAGTATGGAACCCACACCTGGTCAAACACATCAAGAAATTAGAGAAAGTGCAAAGGCTTGCAACAAGACTAGTCCCGGAGCTGAGGGGTATGTCCTACAAGGAGAGGTTAAGGGAACTCAACCTGACAACACTGGAAGACAGGAGGAATAGGGGTCCCATGATACCAACATATAAAATAATAGTTTAATATCTTTATTATGCACCTAATACCCATCCTGTGGGTGGTAGTCAAAAGATTACAGAGGTACATAATGGGTCCAGGGACTGGGGCCCAAAGGTTTGATAGCTGAGCAAGTTACAAAGGTAATGAATCATGTAAGTAAGTAAATTTACTTACTTACGTTTATACATGGTTACAATCATGAACAAATCATAAAGTTGAAAACTCGATGAGTCACAGGGATGTTAGGAAGTACTTCTTCAGTCATAGTTGTCAGGAAGTGGAACATTCTGGAGAGTGATGTAGTTGAGGCAGGATCCATACATAGCTTTAAGAAGATGTATGACCAGTGAAGAGGCGGGGTCCATGAGCTTTGAATCGACCCCTGCAACAACAATTAGGCGAGTACACACACAAAAAATAACATGTTAGGAAGTATTTCTTCAGTCTTAACGTGGTCAGGCAGTGGAACGATCTGGACAGTACAATGGTAGAGGCGAGAACCATACATAACTTTATACAAGTACGATAAGGCTCTCGAAGCAAGGAGAGAGTGAACCGAGTAGCGGCTAGCAAAGAGGCGAGGCCAGGAGCTGAGACTCGACCCCTGCAACTAGACATAAGCAACATATATAAGCGAGTACATAAACCTCTAACTTCAACCTCCACACAAACACACTACATTTTTATCCACTCTTCATTCCACTCTTCTTAAGGCACACGGAATAGGAGAAATTTTTTCCTGGTTGACAAATAGGCAGCAGAGAGTTTGCATAAATGGTAAGACATCAGAATGAGGGCACGTCACTAGCGGTGTTCCACAGGGGTCGGTGTTGGGCCCCTTGTTGTTCACAATTTACATAAACTACATAGATGAGGTAATAAATAGCGACTTTGGCAAATTTGCTGATGACACCAAAATAGGCCGTCCAATTCATTGTAATGAGGACGTTAGATCACTCCAGGATGATTTGAATAGTCTGAGGCAGTGGTCGGAGAAGCGGCAGATGCAGTTTAACATAGACAAATGCAAAGTTCTAAATGTTGGACAGAAAAATAATTATGCCACATATAAACTAAATAATGAAGATCCTAATTGTACTGATTGCGAGAAGGATTTAGGAGTTCTGGTTAGCAGTAATCTGAAACCAAGACAACAGTGCATAAGTGTTCCCAATAAAGCTAACAGAATCCTTGGCTTCATATCAAGAAGTATAAATAATAGGAGTCCTCAGGTTGTTCTTCAACTCTATATATCTTTGGTGAGGCCTCATTTAGATTATGCTGGACAGTTTTGGTCACCGTATTACAGAATGGATATAATTGCACTGGAAAACGTACAAAGGAGGATGACAAAGTTGATCCCATGTTTCAGAAATCTTCCTTATAAGGATAGACTGAGGGCCCTGAATCTGTACTCTCTAGAAAGGCGTAGAATTAGGGAGGATATGATTGAGGTGTATAAATGGAAAACAGGAATGAATAAAAGGGATGTAAATAGCGTGCTAAAAATATCTAGCCTAGACATGACTCGCAGCAACGACTTTAAGTTGGAAAAATTCAGATTCAGGAAGGATATAGGAAAGCACTGGTTTGGTAATAGAGTTGTGGATGAGTGGAACAAACTCCCGAGTACCGTCATAGAAGCTAAGACGTTGTGTAGTTTTAAAAATAGGTTGGATAAATAAATGAGTGGGTGTGGGTGGGTGTGAGTTGGACCTGAATAGCTTGTGCTACTAGGTCAGATGCCGTGCCTCTTCCTTAAGTGAATATGACCTGACCTGACTAGGTTAAGGCATTGGCTTAAGCCGGTAGGAGAATTGGACCTGCCTCGCATGGGCCAGCAGGCCTGCTGCAGTGTTCCTTCTTTCTAATGTTCTTATGTACTTCTAAGAAATCATAAAACCATTCAAAATTTTCCTTGTCATAACAAGGACAGTCTTGTCTATACATCATTAGTGGACGTCATCTGTGTGTTTTCTCCAGTGACGTCACTTATACCAAAAAGTCTGACATTACATCCGTAATTCAACCGGAAATTTGAAAACAATATGAATTTCAATGAGCACGTCGTTGTGGGGGTGAATGTTATATGACAGCCTTTACTACGCCTGCCCACAAAATAATGCCATTAACTGCAGCGCTGAAAGAACCAAAAGGGGTTTTAATTGTTTTGTATATATGTAATAATAATAAAAATAATAATAATAATAATAAATAAAAATAATGAAGAGCAACAAGATATATATATATATATATATATATATATATATATATATATATATATATATATATATATATATATATATATATATATACTGCTAGGAATTCGCAAGAGCAGGCGAAATATTCACAAACACTGATCTCTGGCCGACGGAGACTCGACCCTACGAACCTTGTGACAGGAACGCAGTGCTTTACCGACCGTACCACACTGGACCAATACCTTGGCATCCAGCTTTCGCTAGACGTTATTCCAAGGCAGCCAGCTTTCAGGCAGGAAGGCTTACAGCTTTTCATCTTATCCCCTGCATGCATCGACACAACTAGAGATTTTTACAATGCTAGGAATTCGCAAGAGCAGGCGAAAGCTGGATGCCAAGGTATTGGTCCAGTGTGGTACGGTCGGTAAGGCATTGCGTTCCTTCAAGCGTTCGTAGGGTCGAGCTCCTCGGCCAGAGGATCAGTGTTATATATATATATATATATATATATGTCGTGCCGATTAGGTAAACTGGTCAATTAGCAAGAACTCATCTAAAATTAAGTCCTTTCTAAAATTTTTCTTATACGTTTAAAGATATTTTTTTTCATTTATGTTAATGTAAAATTTATAATTTTGTACCAAGAGAAACTTTGAAAACCTACCTAACCTTATTACAACAGCGCAATTTAATTTAGCCTAACGCAACTAAATGTATTTTAGATACGTTAACATTAATTTAATAATAAACAAACACAATGAAATATATTTTTCGTTATGTTCAAATGATTTGAAATTATTGATACACAAATTTTCACTTGTTTATATGGAAGTAGTGTTGCTATTTAAGCCAAAATATAATTTACTAATCAGACATATATATATATATATATATATATATATATAAAGGTACCACCTCTAGAACTTTACTTGGGACCCTCATCCTCAGAGAAGACAATAAACGTACCTCAGGGAGAACTCGAGGTTCTCCCCGGAGCTGTTTGAATATTTTCTACTCCTACCACCCCCTATATATATTATATAAGTGCTTTATTAATAGACAGAAATCATTGACAGAAAACACAAACATGAACATGAATACATTGGTACAATATATCAAAGATTATGAATCTCCTCCAGCTCCTCCGAAGCCGGACGCGAGCCCAGTATGCAGCATGCGTTTCCCCTCTGGATGGCCACGCTGAGGCGCTGGAACATGAAAGTGGCTGCCCTTGGGTCCCTGGTGGTGTCGATGAGTCTGGAACCCAGTTCTTTAAGGAAATGTGTTGCATTTTTTCCCCACGCTCCCAAGGTCTCTGATCCCACTGGGACAAATTGATACTGTTGGCTTATGTACCTGTACTTGCCGATCTTGTACTCCTCTCTGTGGTCAGCAGCTCCTCCCTGTCGCCCGACACTGTGATGGATGTAGGTGTCAGCCAGTGTCGACACACAGGTATAGTCCCATGCTAAGAGCTTGACATTCTTCCAAGGATAGATGATGATCCCGTCGGGGCGGTGTGCTGAGTTGTGAGTATTGCTGGGTTGTGAGTATTGCTGGGTTGTGGGTATTGCTGCTTCAGCTGGATGCCCAGCCGAGAGAGATCCCCTCTCTCTCGGCTGGGTATCCAGCTGAAGCGAGGGTTCTCTTTATGATGTCGTTGACTTCATTGTGTCTTGCATGCCAGCCCTTGGTTTTAGAACAGTTAAGACCATGTAGACCATATTGGTCGGCTTGCGCATCGCCGCAAATACACGTGTATTCCGTGTGAATTGGGGCAGCAAGGCGCAGAGCCACTGCAATACGGAGGGTCTTAGGGTCGAGGCGTGTTCCCATTGCCGAAATGGGATCTGTTTGGAGGAAGTCCCCAGAGTGATGTGCACTCACAGCTAGGAGACGGGCAGTCTCCCTGTCTGATGTTACAGTCCTAAGCATGTTGGCAAGCATCTTTTCAGTGATGGGGCCATCCCAGCTTGACTGTTTGTAGGCCAGTTCTGCACTAGGTTTTGGTGCTGGAGCAGCAAGAGTCTCCCATTCAGTGATGGCACTGGCATAGCTAGGGTCTTGTATTCCTGCTGAATCACTGAGGTTGTCTAGAAGAATTTGTTTTATTAGCTCATTTGATGCTATGGAAGAGGATAAGAAAGCTGGTAGGGCAATCTGGGAGGATTTGCGTACTCCCAGCCCCCAAGTCTGACTGGAAGTGAGGCTTGCAACCACTGTCCATCTTCGAGGGAAAGATTCAATACACTCTCTAGCATGGTCTTGAGGAGAGAGTCATATTCCTTGAGTTTCGGACTGCTGAAGGCTGGGGAGCATCTCAGGAAGTAGGTAAGTTTTGGGATTGACAGGCACCTGGTGAGTAGGTAGAAGGCATCTTGTGTATCGATGTCCTTCATCCTGCCTTCCATCGTCCTGAGGTCTGAGATTTTTTTTTTCTAGGACCAGGTTGATGGCACTGGGCCCAAGAGGAGCACCGAGGAGAGTGCCCCTGGTAAAACAGCACTAATGTTCTGGATCATCTGGTATATATATATATAATATATATATATATATATATATATATATATATATATATATATATATATATATATATATATATATATATATATATATGTAGAACGTTACATTATTGGATGTAATTTGCCTATTATGAGTAAAAATGTAAACGGTGATTGTGGAGTACAATAACTAGGTAAATGTATGTAAGGATTTGTACTCGATAACTTGTTTTTGCGGAGTGTTCGACTTTCATGCTCTCAGCCGCCTATCAACATGCTCATTGGAGAAGCCAGATATAGATACTCGAAAATCCGGGAAAAAAGAATTAATTTTTTATGTAATCCCTGGATTACTCCTACACGACAAAGTTTATAATTTAGCTAAAATCTGAAGGAAAATGTAGATTATGACTTTGGTATGTGTGTCTAGCATTAGGAATAATATTAGGAGAGAAGTAAGTAATGAAACTGAATGTTATAGGAATGCAATTAGAAGCCTGAGTAGATCTGTTACTCACTATGTTAACGTAGACCAACTTTTATTGTATTTTCCCATAGCTCTCCCCACTAACCTTACTGAGTCTGCCTCTTGCATACTCCTGACCCTCGCTGATCTTTGAACTTCACATATTTCATTTTTAGCAAATTCTGCCCTGCAGCGCTATATAACCCTTGTGGGTTTAACACATAGTTTTGATTGCAATAATAACATGAACGTAGATAAGTACGTTATGGAGCAACTTGCGATGTGAACAGATTGACTGATATAGTAGCCAGGCTTAGACTTACAAGTCTTCTAACAGTCTGTCAGGTACACGTGATGTACCTTTGATGAATTTGCGAAAGTTTTTCTACTCCAGGAGCCACATGTCACTCTGCAACATGATGGGATCTTGATACAAGAAATTCTTAAACACTTGTCCAACCTATGAACTAGACCTACTTACACTAGTGGATGGTTCCACTGTGATCCCGCCTCCTCCTGCTTCCACTCACCTGACTACAGTATATAAGCCACTTCACCTACCATATGCTCTACTTTCTTCAAGATTGATGGACTGAACACATTGATTCTAGGCTGAGGGACTGATTACCTCAAGCTCCTCCTCTATTTCCACCGTTCTTCTTTGTATTGGACTGATGAAGCCACTGTGTGGCAAAACGTTTCCTCAATAAAGATTCCAAAATATTGCACGAGTGTCCCATTCTTCAACACACTCTTATTACTATTAGGAGCCTGGCCCAAGGCCGGGCTCCAGCTACTGAAACCTTCTTTGAACTCATCAAAGGTATAATACTAATACTGCTACTATGAAATGAATGTATACACTGCCAGGTATGCATTTCATGATCGTTATTCTTAATGAGAAAATGAATGTGTTATATTTTTATATCATACAGTTAACCAGAGGCCCCACAGTTTTAGAATTGAGAGCAGCAGCAGTATTCCTCCTTGCAGCGCTCAGGTAACTCCAGCCAGGGTCGCTGAAGGCCAGAGTCTCAGGGTTGTGTGCGGGAACTTAGCACTTAACTTGCTCCCTCCGGATGCGCACCTCTTCCTGTACGCGACTTGAGCTTCGGTCCCCATCAACTCTGTTTTTGCCGAGTTCTCGCGTGCCTGGCTATCCTTCCCCACCTCCTTCCCCCATCCACCCCAACCCATCACCCACCCCAACCCATCACCCACCCCAACCCATCACCCACCACAACCCATCACCCACCACCCCTATTCTCTCCCTCCCTGAATCAGAGGGAGAAATTTTTGTTATTCGACTTCAATTATTGCATTCGTCAGTGTACGACCGTTCAGCTGCAGCAAGAACAGGTACGACGGTACAGTTGCAGCAAGAACAGGTACGACGGTACAGTTGCAGCAAGAACAGGTACGACGGTACAGTTGCAGCAAGAACAGGTACGACGGTACAGCTGCAGCAAGAACAGGTACGACGGTACAGCTGCAGCAAGAACAGGTACGACGGTACAGCTGCAGCAAGAACAGGTACGACGGCACAGCTGCAGCAAATACAGGTACAACTGTACAGCTATAACAGTATATATCTAGCAAGTACAGATACAAATGTACAGCTGTACAGGTACAACGATACAGCTCTACCTGGTATAGATATAATAGTTTTTAACACAAAACATTATCTCACATGTTTCATATCATTCGTATCGAAGTTTTCCATCAGATTTTATTTTAAGTGTGTAGATTAGAGGCCCAAGCTTCCTTGTTGATAACCTGGTTAACCAGGCTATTGTTGCTAGCGGCCCGCAGTCCAGTGTCGCCATGACACTATGGTGTTATACCCAGCTGCCTTGTATCTGTTGTTATAGTTCACCTGGACAGGTGTTTACATCGTATTAATGCCAAAAATGATGGCCTTGAACAATGTGAGGGGCCTTGAACAATGTGAGGGGCCTTGAACAATGTGAGGGGCCTTGAACAATGTGAGGGGCCTTGAACAATGTGAGGGGCCTTGAACAATGTGAGGGGCCTTGAACAATGTGAGGGGCCTTGAACAATGTGAGGGATCTTGAACAATGTGAGGGGTCTTGAACAATGTGAGTGATCTTGAACGATGTGAGGGGTCTTGAACAATGTGAGGGGTCTTGAACAATGTGAGGGGTCTTGAACAATGTGAGTGATCTTGAGCAATGTGAGGGGTCTTGAGCAATGTGAGGGGTCTTGAACAATGTGAGGGATATTGAACAATGTGAGGGGTCTTGAACAATGTGATGGGTCTTGAACAATGTGAGGGGTCTTGAACAATGTGAGGGGTCTTGAACAATGTGAGGGGTCTTGAACAATGTGAGGGATCTTGAACAATGTGAGGGGTCTTGAACAATGTGAGTGGTCTTGAACAATGTGAGTGGTCTTGAACAATGTGAGGGGTCTTGAACAATGTGAGGGGTCTTGAACACTGTGAGGGACTTAAGCACTTAATGTGAGTCAGATATAGCAAACAAACATTGATATCTTACGTAGCCTGGGTGAACTATCCACAACTTTCACTGAGACAATATTGTTACCTCAGAATAGACATCTACACAACCGTTCATCCATATATATTATAAATGTAGTCACATTACTTGGGTTTATGATTCGTAGACGAAATGGCATACGGACCTACGAAACAACCACTCAACGTGACTCAAAGGACCTACTCGAATTTTTTATTTAGTTAAATTGAATATATAGGCAATGTGCTGCTGGCCTATTCTAAATAATACACAGTGGAACCATAACTTATCATACAGGATGAGTCATATAGTGTTAAAATCTGCTAGCCGGAGGTGAGACGTCACTAGGACAGTACGCCGGGTCACCATCTGGACAAGACCCGGGCCAGGACAGTACCGGCGAACCTACAATAATAATACTGGGACAGTGAGGATGTTGTCAAGCTTCCACTAGGGAAGTTCAGGAGAGGGAAGAGGAGGATTCAGAAGGTTGTCAAGTACTGACAGGAGAACTCTCCCTCTTAACTCCCATCAGCATCTACAAGGATTTCTCACATACGGTTTGTAGAAAATTTCTCGGTTAGACTAGCTTGTCCTCTATCCATAAAAAATAACTAATTATAACACATCACAACGTAAAAAAAAATAAGATAAAGGCGATGAGAAGCGCAGTAGAATAACTGTCAGTTTTCACTGTTTAAGATGCCTTCATCAGTCTCCCGTTTGACTGTTTTCTTACAACAGTGAAATGATTAAGAGGAAGAGCTGGCCAGGAAGGAGTCAAGGCGTGGCACACAAGCTGGTAAACAACAACCCTTCCTTCACACACACACACACACACACACACACACACACACACACACACACATACATAGAAATATAATGATTATTAGGAATATGCCAATAGTATTTTAATTTTGCACTGAAGGTAACCTATCAGTATAACCCGATTTAACCTTTCGAAAAACTTTCATAATATCAAACAGATTACAATACCTGACCTATCTAAGAATTTGCATGACTTCAGCTAAGTGCCAGACGAGCCTGACCCATGGCCGGGCTTAGGGAGTAGAAAGGCTCTTGAAACTCATCATAGGTATATCAAAGTGTTTTCCTTGGGCAGTGATGAGTCAGCAGGAGCTGCAATAATGAAACACAATGTATTTAGTGTAACACTAAACCTGATTCCTTTTATTAGGTCGGTGATCAACAACAAATGTTCGTTGTTCCTGTAGTGACCAGGTTCACCCTATACTTGTTTCAGTCATGTCCCTGGCCAGCCTATCTCGTGTGTGTACTCACCTAATTGTGTGTGTGTGTGTGTGTGTGTGTGTGTGTTGTGTGCTTCCTTGGTGGTGTTGTGGTAGACTGTGTGTGTGTACTCACCCAATTGTGGTTGCAGGGGTCGAGACTCAGCTCCTGGCCCCGCCTCTTCGCTGTCCGCTACTGGGTCTCTGCTATCCCTGCTCCATGAGCTTTATCATACCTTGTCTTAAAACTATGTATGGTTCCTGCCTCCACTATATCTTTCTCTAGACTATTCCCCTTCCTGACTACTCTGTGGCTGAAGAAATGCTTCCTAACATCCCTTTGACTTATCTGAGTCTTCAGCTTCCAGTTGTGTCCCCTTGTTTCTGTGTTCCCTCTCTGGAACATCCTGTCACTGTCTACCTTGTCGATTCCCCGCAGTATTTTGTGTGTCGTTATCATGTCTCCTCTGACCCTTCTTTCCTCCAGTGTTGTTAGTCCTATTTTCCTCAACCTTTCTTCATAGGACAGACCCCTGAGTTGTGGAACTAACCTTGTCGCAAACCTTTGCACTTTCTCTAGTTTCTTTACGTGCTTGACCAGGTGTGGGTTCCAGACTGGTGCTGCATATTCTAGTATGGGCCTGACGTACACGGTGTACAGTGTCTTGAACGATTCCTTGTTAAGGTAACGGAACGCTAATCTTAGGTTTGCCAGTCGCCCATATGCTGCCGCCGTTATCTGGTTGATGTGTGCCTCCGGAGACGTGCTTGGCGTTATACTCACCCCAAGGTCTTTCTCCTTTGCCGAGGTTTGTAGCCTTTGTCCGCCTAGCCTGTACTCTGTCAGCGGTCTTCTTTGCCCTTCTCCGATCTTCATGACTTTGCATTTGGTGGGATTGAATTCGAGAAGCCAGTTGCTAGACCAGATGTCAAGCTTGTCCAGGTCTGTTTGAAGTCCTGCTTGGTCCTCTTCCGATGTGATTCTCCTCATTAATTTCACATCATCTGCGAACAGAGACACTTCTGAGTCTATCCCAACCGTCATGTCGTTTACATATACCAAGAATAACACTGGTCCTAGGACTGACCCCTGCGGTACACCGCTCGTCACAGGCGCCCACTGTGATACCTCATCTCGCACCATGATCCGTTGTTGCCTCCCTGTGAGGTATTCCCTGATCCATTCCAGTGCCCTTCCTGTTATATATGCTTGTTCTTCCAACTTCTTTACTAATCTCATGTGAGGAACTGTGTCAAAGGCCTTCCTGCAGTCCAGGAAAATGCAATCAACCCACCCTTCTCTCTCTTGCCTTACCTTTGTTACTTTATCATAGAACTCTAGGAGGTTTGTTACACAGGATTTGCCTTCCCGGAATCCGTGCTGTCTGGTGTTTATTATGCTGTTCAGCTCGAGGTGCTCCACCATTCTTTTCCTGATGATTTTCTCCAGGACTTTGCACACTATACATGTAAGTGACACCGGTCTATAGTAGCAGCAACAACAACAGTAATAGCAGCAGCAATAACAGTAGCAGCAACAACAACAACAACAGTTTCAGCAGTAACAACAATAGCAACAACACAGTAGTAGCAGCAACAACAACAGTAGTAGCAGCAACAACAACAGTAGTAGCTGCAAAAGCAGTAGTAGCAGCAACAACAACAGTAGTAGCAGCAGCAACAACAGTAGTAGCAGCAACAACAACAACAGTAGCAGCAACAAAATCTTTTCTGTCTCCTTTTTTAAAGATGGGGACTACGTTGGCCTTCTTCCATACCTCAGGTATCCGCCCATTTTCAAGGGATGTGTTGAATATTATGGTAAGTGGCACACTCAGTACCTCAGCTCCTTCCCGAAGAACCCACGGGGAGATATTGTCCGGACCCATCGCCTTTGAGGTATCAAGGTCACTGAGTAACTGCTACACCTCCTCCTCAGTTGTGTGTATGCCCTCTAGCACTTGATACATCCCTTGTTGGTGACGCACCCCATCCTGTCTACCCAGCTGCCTTCCTTCCTCCACTGTGAATACTTCCTTAAACCTCAAGTTGAGCTCCTCACATACCTCTTGATCGTTACTTGTGAGTTCCCCATCTTCTCTCCTCAGCCTTATCACCTGGTCTTTAACTGTTGTCTTCCTTCTGATGTGACTGTACATCAGCTTCGGGTCGGACTTAACTTTCGATGCTATGTCGTTTTCGTATTGTTTCTGGGCCTCCCTCCGTACTTGTGCATACTCGTTTCTAGCTCTTCTACTAATCTCTTTGTTTACTTGGGTTCTTTGCCTTCTGTACCTTTTCCATTCTCTGACACTCTGAGTCTTTGCCTCCCTGCACCTTTGGGTAAACCAGGGGCTCTTTCTGGCCTTCCCGTTTAATCTTTTTCCTCTGGGTATAAACCGTTCCTCTGCCTCCTTGCACTTTGCCCCTACGTATTCCATCATTTCATTTATTGTCTGTCCGTCCATGTGTGTGTGTGTGTGTGTGTGTGTGTGTGTGTGTGTGTGTGTGTGTGTGTGTGTCAGTAGCGTAAGATTAGATTTAGATTTTGCTACCGAAGTGGCTAGTTTATTGTGCACCCCATATACATCCTGTGGAGGGAAGTGCAAGAGCATATGGATAAACAAAAGGCCTAGGAACTAGGCCCCAAAAGGGTTAACAGGAGTACATCTGGATTTATATCTACAGTTCACTTATCTGTTACAAGCAAATCTGGGAAATTTGCTTAATATATCTGGTATCTTATTTTCATTAAGATATCTTGACAATTCACATAGGTTATTATACTGTCTATCTCTAAATTCCTCAATAAGTGTTCAAGATAGTGATCATAGAGATAGCCACATACTTTGCATTTAGTATGATCATCTATGTGTCTCCCAAACTGCCAGAAGTACCTGTAACCAAGCCTAAGTCTGGCCACTACATCATCAGTCAGTTCACATTGCAAGTTGCTCCATAAACGTACTTATCTACGTTCGTTATCATAGTGGGTTATAGATCTATTCAGGCTTCTAATTGCATTCCTATAACATTCAGTTTCATTATTTACTTCTCTTCTAATATTATTCCTACATTATCCTTTAGATGCGCAGCAACAACAGAAACTCATGTCTGAGCAGAAACAAAATGACTTTGGAGCATTTGTTAGTTAACTAAGGTAGCCCACATCCTTAGATCCTAAAAAAAGTAGTCCTGGAAATGAAAGTAGTCTAAGTTTGTCTAGCCCAGGCGAGCTCTACAAGCTAACGAGTTAATCACGAAATGAGCTCATGTATCTAAATATAACATACCACACCACTGTAGACATGATCTCATCCAACTTAGGTCAAGCATGAATGTAATTCCCTCTAGGGTAAACGGCAAGTTTACCCTAGAGGGTAAACTTATATTTACGTAGCTAGCTTCAAGCTCATGTTTTTAATTAATGTTACGAAATTAACTTAAAGAAACCGAAGAGGTCAGTATATCAGATAAAGCCACTTTCTCTCACTAGCCGCTCATAGGATGAGCTGAGGGTACATAACGTCGCTCACAGGATGAGCTGAGGGTACATAACGTCGCTCACAGGATGAGCTGCGGTGCATAATAAACTAGCCACTCTTCTTTGATTATAATAATAATAACTATCCACTCATAGGATGAGCTTCGGGTGCAAAGAAATCAACAAAAAAAATCCTGTTTGTGTACAAGATCTATATCTATTTTCTGCTGTACCATTTTGAGACGAGGAAGCGTAGTTGAGGAGCCTGTGTTTTGCACACAGCGGACGGAGAATCTATCCTGCACCAACCACTCTTGTAATGACCCACGCGTTTCAGCGTTTCACTGCTTGATATTCGTACTGTGTGAGTGTGGCAAGCTATTGGACGGTGTGAATATTATTCGTCTTGTCATTCTCTTCCTACTCGTGTTCGCTGACGTCACGGAATCACCTAGTGTTCCCCAGGACCGGATTTTTTTTTTTTGGGGGGAGGGGAAATACAGGAGATAATGCGCATGCGTCAACGTTGTAGTTCATATATTTTTTTATTCTGTGGTGGCATCAGGTGGAAGGTCTTGTAGAGGATACACGCTCTCTACTGACAGCTCCCAGCTGTGTGTTGCTCAGTGTGTTGCTTCCCTCTGGCTCCGTTACTTTGACTCAGGTGAGTAGCGACGGTGTACAACTTACACAACACGTTGCGTCCGAATGGTGTACCACCGACAATAGTGAATAATAGACACGTTCCAGAACAAGCTTTTATTGTTACTTTCTCTGTAAAGCTTAATCAATTCTTGAGACTTGTTGCAGAACGAGTTAGTAATGTCTTCTGTACTGTTGTTTATATTATAAATTGCTTAGAAACCGACAGGTAGGTGAACGAGACACTTGCAATAAAGATAACAATACTTGGCTATCTTTATTAGGTATCCCCCAAGGGGACATTCTGAGAGTTTTCCTGATTTTTTTTTTCAATTTTTTTTTATTTTTTTTTTATTTTGCTCATAACTCGAGAACGCCTCATCCAATTGGCTTCAAATTTTCAAGACCTGTGTGTGGTAACAAGGATTACATTCATGTAACAACTGACATGTTCACCTGTCCTGTTACTAAAGATGAGCCATTACTGGAATCCTGGAATGATTCGGATAACTTCCAATATCCTCAGTGGCGGCGCCTCAGACGATTGAAAAAAAAGAGCTGCCTCGTAATTCCTCGACGGTGAAGTGACACTCAGACGTGGAGAGTGACACTCAGACGTGGAGAGTGACACTCAGATGTTTAGAGTGACACTCAGATGTGGAGAGTGACACTCAGATGTGTACATGCACACCTCACCATTTTATTTGCATAATATTATAAAAAAAATATTCCCATTAAATCGCGTAAAATAATTTTCATTGTATTAATTTTGGTAGAATTACCAACAATGTCAGATGGAAGACACAAGTACAACTAATGTGACATTTTATTGTGGCAAAGTTTCGTTCTCCAGGAACTTTATCAAGCCGTGGCTTGATAAAGTTCCTGGAGAGCGAAACGTTGCCACAGTAAAATGTCACATTAATTGCACTTGTGTCCTTTTATCTAACAAATAATTTTCAGTTTACTTCTGGACTACTTCAGTATTCAATGGCTGCTGCGTCTTGGCAACAGGATACTACCTATTAAGGTTTTTTTATAAGTGTTTTAGAAAATCGACAAGTTGATAAATGCGACGTGTGCAACATTTGGGTATCTTTAAAAGATATCTTAAAAGATACCGAATGTTGCATAAGTGTCTCATTGACCACCTGTTAAGGCAGTAAAATAGTATAAAGCTGGAATCGTTGAAATCAGCGCCTTAACTAAAAAATGACTTGTCCGATCGTCTTCAAATTTTCACCACTGGCGTGGTTTTCTGAACACGAGACTCGCACTGCAGTTGGGTGGTATAAGTCCCAGTTTGTCAATTTTACTAAATAAATATCTATATTCAATAACTAAAGAATGCCTCTTGTGATAGTCTTCAAAATATTATTGACGACGTTTTCTATGAAGATGGTAACCCATAAGTTTCGTCTGAGTGGCTGCAAATTTGAAATTTTACTGAAATAGTTAAAAAAAAGAAAAGACTTGCAATCGTTGGAATCAGATCAATTACTGAGGAATGATTTTTCTGATCGGCTTCAAACTTTTACCGTTGGTGGGCTTTATTACAACACAACTTGATATTATTAAGTACAGTGGACCCCCGAGTTTCGTAAAAACTTCACTCCTGAAGTCTGCTCAAGTGCCATTACCGAACGAATTTACTCCCTTAAGGAAAAATTTCACGTAGGTTAGTCTATTTCAGACCCCCAAAAATACACTTCCACAAGAACTTACAAAATTATACTTACATAATTGCACGATTTCCGGGGTATTCGTTAACCGAGGGTCCACTGTATTTAAAGTTCAAATTGCTCCCGTAATAACTCAGGAATGCCTCTTCCGATCGGCTTAAGACCATCAATGTTGGTTAATCTTAATAGGAAGTATTTTTGTATTAGTTTTGGGCCATTGGTGTCAGTTTGTGATTTCTTTTTGACAATTTTATCAAACTGGGTTAAAAAATCAGGACTTGGACCGGTGTTCTCTACGACCCCAACGGGTTTAGCGCTCCCCCGTGAATATAAAAAGTCAAAATCAAATTATTTTCTTCCTACGGGATTGTAAAAAATTGTCAAAAGAATGTGAATGAAAAAAAAACTAGGTTTCATTTTTTTTTTAAGTTTAACTAAGGGGAAACTTTCCTATTTTTCGCAACATTCTCAGCAACATTTTCGTTTACTTTCTCGCAAGTTTTCGTTTATTACTCGAAAACGCCTTATTCGAGCGGCTTCAAACTTTGAATGCTTGTGTAGTAAGTGTAAATTGGGCAATGAGACTCTCGTCATGCGTGGGTGACCTGTGACCAATGCTACAGAGGTCACACCCAAAGTTTGTTTGCGAGTGACAGGTGGAGACAGTCTCCTCTGAGCCACTTGACAACTTCAACAGTGGTGTTTCCCACTTAGAAGAAAGTTGGTATATATAATGTTGTGTGTAGATGCCATGTTGCCACTTTTAATCTTGAAATGGTATAGTATTATTTTACATTGCTGCATTATTTTCCCTTGATGATGGTGAAGGGGTTTTGATCCAAGGAACCGGACTTGTCTTCTCCTTGCTTGGATTGAATATAAATGCCTCCCATTTTTTTAGGCTCTACATGACCCCTAAGGGTTTAGTGCTTTCCTCGGATTAAAATATATCAATTGCATCGTATAAAATGGATGGAACTTTTCAAGGTTTAGGCTATCAAGGTTTTTTTTTTTGTGGGGGGGGGAGGGCAGGGGAGGGATTCTGTTCAATAACTGGAAAATGCATCTTCTGGTCAGCTTTAAACTTTAAGTGTTGATGTTATCTCTTGTAAGTTATTGTGTGTCAGTTTTATTATTCAAGTCGATTTCTGTGAAATGTCTTTTCTGATCAGAAATTAGTTACAGCGTTTAAGTTAGTTACAGCTTTTAAGTTTATTCAGTTATCCTAGGTTAAATTAACCTAGGATAACTGTTATGTACTTTTATCATGATAACGTCTGTGTGGCCTCAAGACCTTTAAGAAACTGTAGGTTATGTAACATAACACACATCAAACTTGCGTACTTATTGTACTTATTTTATTAGAAGTTAGTCAGTCTTACTTAGATTGGATTAATTTTGGCCAGTGTAGGTTCCAATTTGCATTTTGGAAGAAATTTGAGAAATCGAAATACTGCCTTTCATGAGATAATTTCTGAGTGTCGCATCTGATTAGCTTCAACCCTTCCCTGATAACTTGATAATGCAACTTCTGAGTGGCTTCAAGCTTAATGTGCTTGTCTAACCAAACTACATGAGGAGATTGACAGACAGTTGTGCCCAGTGAGTGCAACAAATACGCCTGTGGACTGAATGCTTCACTGAGATGACCGTGAGCGCAACAAATAATAGGTCTGTGGACCGAATCTTTCTTAGCAACGTCTCAACATGGGCAGAGAGGCAACACCTTCAGGTCATACGGTTCATTCTCCCAGGCAGCTCCCTCACTGTATTATTATAGCCAACTGGGGTCATGCAGCTCCCTCACTGTATTATTATAGCCAACTGGGGTCATGCAGCTCCCTCACTGTATTCTTATAGCCAACTGGGGTCATGCAGCTCCCTCACTGTATTATTATAGCCAACTGGGGTCATGCAGCTCCCTCACTGTATTATTATAGCCAACTGGGGTCATGCAGCTCCCTCACTGTATTATTATAGCCAACTGGGGTCATGCAGCTCCCTCACTGTATTATTATAGCCAACTGGGGTCATGCAGCTCCCTCACTGTATTATTATAGCCAACTGGGGTCATGCAGCTCCCTCACTGTATTATTATAGCCAACTGGGGTCATGCAGCTCCCTCACTGTATTATTATAGCCAACTGGGGTCATGCAGCTCCCTCACTGTATTATTATAGCCAACTGGGGTCATGCAGCTCATGGGGAATTAGGAAGTCAAAATTGTAACAGGTAAACATTCATTTATTATACGATGTGTATCCCAACAGAGGGAGTTTATTATCCACAGTGTGACTTTATTATCCACAGTGTGACTTTATTATCCACAGTGTGACTTTATTATCCACAGTGTGACTTTATTATCCACAGTGTGACTTTATTATCCAGTGTGACTATATTATCCACGGTGTGACTATTATCCACGGTGTGACTATTATCCACGGTGTGACTATTATCCACGGTGTGACTATTATCCACGGTGTGACTATTATCCACGGTGTGACTTCATTAATCAAAGTGGGTCTATCACCCATATTTGAACTTTATTGCACACAGTGGGTTGATAAGGGCGCACTGGGTGATAGTCACACTGTGGGTGATAGTCACACTGTGGTGATAGTCGCACTGTGGGTGATAGTCACACTGGGTGATAGTCGCACTGTGGGTGATAGTCACACTGTGGGTGATAGTCACACTGGGTGATAGTCGCACTGTGGGTGATAGTCGCACTGTGGGTGATAGTCGCACTGTGGGTGATAGTCACACTGGGTGATAGTCACACTGTGGGTGATAGTCACACTGTGGGTGATAGTCACACTGTGGGTGATAGTCACACTGTGGGTGATAGTCACACTGTGGGTGATAGTCACACTGTGGGTGATAGTCACACTGTGGGTGATAGTCACACTGTGAGTGATAGTCACACTGCGAGTTATAATAGGATTAGAGCTGCCTTCCTTTTCGTTTTATTCAATCTTATCTCCCAAAAAACGTTCGAACCTTGAAACGAGTAGAAAAAGATGGGCATCGTTCCTTACACTTGTTGCCCCTGGGGTACCAGCTTTTACCAGCAGTCTATATATTAAAGGAATCACAAAACAAGTGATTTTAAATCATTAACGGAGCTGTGGCTGGCCAGGACTCGATCCTGCGTCGCCATGCCCAGCCCTGTGAGTACAGGACACAGTACACATCCCTCTACCACAGGGCTGGGCATGGCGACGCAGGATGGAATCCTGGCCAGCCGCAGTTCTGTTAATGATTCAAAATCACTTGTTTCGTGATTTCATTAATATATAGACTGATCGAGGAAACTGGTACCCAAACAGGATGATGATTAAATTAGTCTCTGAGGCTCCACGACCACGTATGCTCTCGCATCAAGGAAAACACGCTCAGTGCCGCTGAGCGCCTGGTGTTTGAGAATTTGTGGTCCAGTGGATAGAGGGATATGTGCTGTGTTCTGTTCTCACAGGGTTGAGAACTTGCGATTTTGTCTTAAATTGCAACGTTCTTCTTGCCGAATAAGGCAAGCAAAAATTTATGTATGCAAAAATTATGAAAAAAAAAATATATATATTTCATTGTGTTTTTATTATTGTAAACTTATCTAAAATATATTTAGTTGGATTAGGCTAAATTAAATTGCACTTGTTATAATAAGGTTAGGTAAGTTTTCTAAGGTGCTTTTGGTACAAAATTATTAATTTTTACATTAATATAACTGAGAAAATGTAGCTTTAAACGTATAAGAGAAATTTTTAGAAAGGACTTAATTTTAAATGAGTTCATGCTAATGTAAAGAGAGTAGTAAGAGAGAAAAAGTTAGCATATGAGAGGATTTTACAAAGTAGAAGTGATGCAATGAGGGATGAGTATATGCAGAGAAAAGGAGATGTTAAGAGAGTGGTGAAGCAATGTAAAAAGAGAGCAAATGAGAGAGTGGGTGAGATGTTATCAACAAATTTTGTTGAAAATAAGAAAAAGTTTTGGAGTGAGATTAATAAGTTAAGGAAGCCTAGAGAACAACTGGATTTGACAGTTAAAAATAGGAGAGGAGAGTTATTAAATGGAGAGTTAGAGGTATCGGGAAGATGGAGGGAATATTTTGAGGAATTGTTAAATGTTGATGAAGACAGGGAAGCTGTGATTTCGTGTATAGGGCAAGGAGGAATAACATCTTGTAGGAGTGTGGAAGAGCCAGTTGTGAGTGTGGGGGAAGTTCGTGAGGCAGTGGGTAGAATGAAAGGGGGTAAGGCAGCTGGGATTGATGGGATAAAGATAGAAATGTTAAAAGCAGGTGGGGATATAATTTTAGAGTGGTTTACCTGGAGAGAGTTCCAGGGGTCAACGCCCCTGCGGCTCAATCTGTGACCAGGCCTCATGTTGGATCAGAGCCTGATCAACCAGGCTGTTACTGCTGGCCGCACGCAGTCCAACGTACGAACCACAGTCTGGCTGGTCAGGCACTGACTTTAGGTGCTGTCCAGTGCCTGCTTGAAGACAGCCAGGGGTCTATTGGTAATCCCCCTTATGTATGCTGGGAGGCAGTTGAACAGTCTTGGGCCCCTGACACTTATTGTGTTGTCTCTCAACGTGCTAGTGGCACCCCTGCTTTTCATTGGGGGGATGTTACATCGTCTGCCGAGTCTTTTGCTTTCGTAGGGAGTGACACTCGTGTGCAAGTTTGGTACTAATCCCTCTAGGATTTTCAAGTGTATATAATAATATATCTCTCCCGCCTGCGTTCCAGGTTAGTGATTTTATTTAATAAATATATGGAAGAGGGTAAGGTACCTAGGGATTGGCAGAGAGCATGCATAGTTCCTTTGTATAAAGGCAAAGGGGACAAAAGAGAGTGTAAAAATTATAGGGGAATAAGTCTGTCGAGTATACCTGGTAAAGTGTATGGTAGAGTTATTATTGAAAGAATTAAGAGTAAGACGGAGAGCAGGATAGCAGATGAACAAGGAGGCTTTACGAAGGGTAGGGGATGTGTAGACCAAGTGTATACAGTGAAACATATAGGCGGACAGTATTTAGATAAGGGTAAAGAGGTTTTTGTTGCATTTATGGATTTGGAAAAGGCGTATGACAGGGTGGATAGGGGGGCAATGTGGCAGATGTTGCAGGTGTATGGAATAGGAGGAAGGTTACTGAAAGCAGTGAAGAGTTTTTATGAGGATAGTGAGGCTCAGGTTAGAGTGTGTAGGAGGGAGGGGGACTATTTCCCAGTAAAAGTGGGCCTTAGACAAGGATGTGTGATGTCACCGTGGTTGTTCAATATATTTATAGATGGGGTTGTAAGATAAGTGAATGCGAGGGTCTTGGCAAGAGGTGTTGGGCTAAAAGATAAAGAAGCAAATACAAAGTGGGAGTTGTCACAGTTGCTTTTTGCTGATGACACTGTGCTTTTGGGAGATTCTGAAGAGAAGCTGCAGAGGTTGGTGGATGAATTTGGTAGGGTGTGTAAAAGAAGAAAATTGAAAGTGAATATAGGAAAGAGTAAGGTGATGAGGATAACAAAAAAATTAGGTAACGGAAGATTGGCTATCAGATTGGAGGGAGAGAGTATGGAGGAGGAGATTGAATTCAGATATTTGATAGAATTGACGAGGGGAAAAAGGTGAGTGGTGCACTAAGGAGTCTGTAGAGACAAAAAACTTTATCCATGAAAGCAAAGAGGGGAATGTATTAGAGTATAGTTATACCAACACTCTTGTATGGGTGTGAGGCATGGGTTGTGAATGTTGCAATAAGGAGAAGGCTGGAGGCAGTGGAGATGTCGTGTCTGATTGCAATGTGTGGTGTGAATATAATGAAGAGAATCCGTAGTTTGGAGATTAGGAGGAGGTGTGGGATTACCAAAACTATTATCCAGAGAGCTGAGGAGGGGTTATTGAGATGGTTTAGACATGTAGAGAGGATGGAAAAAAATTGAATGACTTCGAGAGTGTATAAATCTGTAGTGGAGGGAAGGCGGGGTAGGGGTCAGCCTAGGAAAGGTTGGAAGGAGGGGGTAAAAAAAAGGATTTGTGTGCGAGGGGCTTGGACTTCCAGCAAGCGTGCGTGAGCGTGTTAGATAAGAGCGAATGGAGACAAATGGTTTTCAGGACTTGACGTGCTGTTGGAGTGTAAACAAGGTAACATTTATGAAGGGATTCATGGAAACCGGCAGGCCTGACTTGATTCCTGGAGATGGGAAGTACAGTGCCGGCACTCTGAAGGAGGGGTGTTAATGTTGCAGTTTTATAACTGTAGTGTAAGCATGCCTCTGGCAATACAGTGATGGAGTGAATGATGATGAAAGTTTTTTTTTTCGGGCCACCCTGCCTTGGTGGAAATGGCTGATGTGTTAATAAATAAAATATAATTCTTGCTAATTGACCAATTTGACCTATTCGGCACGACATATATATATATATATATATATATATATATATATATATATATATATATATATATATATATATATATATATATATATATATATATATATATATGTCGTGCCGATTAGGTAAACTAGTCAATTAGCAAGAACTCATTTAAAATTAAGTCCTTTCTAAAATTTTCTCTTATACGTTTAAAGATATATTTTTTCATTTATGTTAATGTAAAAATTTATAATTTTGTACCAAGAGAAACTTTGAAAACCTACCTAACCTTATTACAACAAGCGCAATTTAATTTAGCCTAACCCAACTAAATATATTTTAGATACGTTAACATTAATTTAATAATAAACAAACACAATTAAATATATTTTTCGTTAGATTCAGAATTATTTTTGCGATATTATTGCATCACAAATTTTCGCTTGTCTTATATGGCAAGAAGAGCGTTGCTATTTAAGCCAAAATCGCAAGTTTTACCTAATCGGCACGACATATATATATATATATATATATATATATATATATATATATATATATATATATAGGTCACTCCTCCTGCTTAGTGAGCTTTATCTATGCCTCTTCTTAAAGCTATGTATGGATTCTGCCTCCATCTCCCTTTCCAGACTATTCCACTTCCTGACAACTCTGTGACTGAAGAAATACTTCCTAACATCCCTGTGACTCATCTGAGTCTTCAACTTCCAATTGTGACCCCTTGTGGGTGTGTCCCATCTCTAAAACATCCTGTCCCTGTCCACCTTGTCTCGTGTGTGTGTAAATTGTGGTTTGTGCCTCATCATACACACATGACCATCAGATGCAGCTTTTGTTGGCGTTCAGTTATTTGCTTCACTGGAGGAGCTGCACACGTCCATTTAATATTGGCCTTCAGGGTTGTCCCGTTGGAATAAGTGCTGGAATAGTAACTGATGATGATATGGAACTCATAATCACTGTCATGCACTGTCAAGCACACTGACTGCTGTACAGGTAGCTTCCCTCTGGCTGGCAGCAGTGCGTGTGTACCCTTACCTCTTCCATGGCAGCTACCATCATGGTGGATATACTGGGTGAAGAGCACTTAACTAATAACCAGTTCATATCATCTGTTGTGTAGAAAGATGAATGGTAGTGCACTAGTGTCACAGGAAGCTGAACAGGTTGATAGGTAACACAACTGCTTGTATGTTTTATTAAAGGTCAAGCGTGGTAGAGACAAGCCAGGAGGTCTGCAGGAGAGATGTGGGTCAGTCAGTCAGTGAGAGCTGATACAAGCAGTTACGAGGATCAACAAGGGTGAACACACAGTAAGGGTGATGCATGGCAAACAGCTTGAATTGCTCCAATGCGTACACTTACATTCACTCGGCCATGCACTTATGTTTGTCCTCACCCAACAACACTAGCAAAGGACAAAAAAAAAATGGTAAAATGCTTCTGTAGAACCTGATTCTGGGTTCTCTTTTCATTAGTGAGATTTGCATGAAAAATGGCCAGGGAAAGAACTTCCCATCATGGAGGCGAGAAGATAAACCTAATGACTTGTGTAATACGACAACCAGAAAAACATGTCTCCACCTTTGAGGTTCAAGAGAAAGAGGAACTGGAACTGCTGACTAAGATGGTGATGGACGGGACGAGAGAGTGACATCTTCAGAGCCATTGACGGGACGAGAGAGTGACATCTTCAGAGCCCAGGAGACCAGCAGTCACTGTAGTATGCAGATGGGATCGCGAGGACTGCGTCCGATGTTAGGCATTGTCCAATCTTTGAGGGAAACTGATATATCCATGAATGTGTAAAGCACTGAGTAGTAACATTTCCTAATTGTGTGACATGCGAAACAGTGGCTTTAAATAGAGACCATACAGCTGCTAAGCTACATGGAAGTGAAAGCTTACAAGTACAGAACATGCAAGGAAATGCAATGGAAACACACACACACACATATACACACACATGTGCCTAGGACAAAATGGTAACTAACACACACACATACACATATACACATACACACACACACACACATATACACACACACATGCACACACATACACACACACATACACACACACATACACACATTCACACACACATACACACACACACACACACACACATACACACACACACACACATACACACAAAAAAAAGGGGTCTCAGAGAGGAAGTCGAAGGCTCAGGGGATCAGAGGAAGATGGTCCTGGTAACGAAGAATGGGTGGAAGAGCACTGTAAAAAGATGGAACAAGAGTGGCTTCTGCGGGAGAGCAAACTAGGTGAGCTTTCTGTGAAAATAGAGAATAGGATGGAGGCAGAGAAATAGAAATGAGTCGCAAACTGAAGCCGCAGAAGCCAGGATACAGGCCCTAATAAATGAGGTAACTATGCTGAAGCGAGTTACAGTACTTGCCCAGAGGAGACATGGCATCTGAAGCAGGTACACTCCTACTGAACAAGGAGCCCAACGGAAAGGAAGGGGACAAGACTTATGCTAAGGCCCTATCAGTCCACTAAGGCCGAGGAATGAAGGGGGAGAGCTGTTGGGAGCAGTGATAGCAGTATGTGAGGGGGAGAGAAGGTGACAGGTCCCATGCAGAGGCACGGCCATGCCACCAAGAGTTACAGGAAAAAATAAGGGAGACAATGGCCATGTACAAACGGGACCCAAAGAGACAGAGGGAAGGGAATGGGAGGAGGAGAGGGAGAAGTCAGTGCTTATTCATGGGGTCCAGGAGAGAGAAGGAAGGACACACAGTGAAAGACAGTAGAAAGAAAAACAAGAGAGTGAAAACATCGTCAAAGAAATAGGCGAGGAGGACATGACTGAGATAGTAAATTTTCAGAGAATAGGAGGGTACTTCATGAGGAGAAATCAGCTGGTCAAATTGATTTTCAAGACAGAAACGATGCAGAACAGGATCCTGCAAGAGAAACCACAGCGGTGTTCCTAGACAGTGACAGAACAAGAACAGAACGACAGCAGCTAAGGGAGAGGACACAGAAATGGAAGGGACTAGGAAGAGAGACAAGGACAGAGTCAGCAGAGGACAACCAGAGCAGGGCAGAGCAACAAGCGCAAGCACGCACAGAACTACCCTCAAAACTTCACAGCCAAACGTGCCATCCCAACACAACCCACAATTCAAATTTACAGCCCCCACCCCACACTATGCTGTAGAATCCCACAGCCCACTGCCAGGTCCACCACCCCAACAGACCCCGCAGAACACAGTGTTGGAGAGGAAACTGAAGGTATGG
>WNWK01013664.1:0-54373 GCA_009830355.1 Cherax destructor
AGGTAGCGGACAGAGAAGAGGCGGGGCCAGGAGCTGAGTCTCGACCCCTGCAACCACTGGCGAGTACAATTAGGTGAGTACACACACACACACACACACACACACACGGTGGTCTGGTGGCTAAAGCTCTCGCTTCACGCACGGAGGGCCTGGGTTCGATTCCCGGCGGGGCGGAAACATTTCGAAGTGTTTCCTTACACAGACACACACACACATACATACATACAACAGGCCTAGTATCTAATCGATATGTGCCTAGGACAAAATGGTAACTAACACTCACTCACTCACTCACACTCTCACACATAATAATGGAGGAACGCTGCAGAATGCCTACTGGCCCATACAAGGCAGGTCCTTATCAAAACCACCCCTACCCAAAGCTACCCAAGAATTTACTCCTGTACCCACGACACCAATCAAACCCAGCCCCTCCCACTCGTATATCTGTCCAATCTCTTTTTAAATCTACCCAAGGTCCTAGCCTCGATCACCCTACTTGGAAGATTGTTCCACGTATCCACAACTGTTCGAAACCCAGTACTTACCTATGTCCTTTCTAAATCTAAACTTAAGAACATAAGTGTAGAAGTAAGGATTTAGTTAGAAGGTATAAGGTAGCAATAGACATTATTAGGAAGGGAGGGAGCCCTGTTATATGTGGCATTTTGCCAAGAAGGGGTGTTGGAAATGAATGGCTGTCCAGAGTGATTGGTATAAATTGCTGGCTGGACAAACACTGTAAGGATAATGCAGTACCATTCATTGACAACTGGGACCACTTCTATGGAGGAAATGACATGTATGCCAGGGATGGGGTTCACTTATCCAGAGCAGGTGTGGGTTTTCTCGCTAGCTCAGTTGAGGATGTTGTTAGGGCTTTAAACTAGGCTTAGTTGGAGGTATGGGTTTAGGAATTGAAAATAATGAGTGTCGAAATATTGATTTAGGCTTTGATATCATAAATCTTAACAATAATAGTAATCGAGTAACACAGGGTAATGATAGTAACAGAAATTGTGTAAAACAAAAGCAGAATATGAAAAAGGTTCCCAAGAAAATACATATTAATGTATTTTATACTAACTGTTGAAGTGCCAGAAATAAAATTAATGAATTACGTTTGGTAGCATTTGCTGGGAACTTTGATGTCATTGCAGTAACCGAAACATGGTATAAATTAAAGAGTCAGGATATGATTGCTGGGTGTAATATTCAAGGGTTTAAGTTGTTCCATGTAGATAGATATAATTGAAAAGGGGGTGAAGTTGCATTATACTATGTACGTGAAAATATAAATTGCTGCATAAAAACAGGAATAAAAATAGATGGATCATTAACAGAATCTGGGTGAGTTTCTAGAAGGTCAAGAAAAACTAATTCTAGGTGTAATATACCCACCTCCAGGCTTGAATCACGATAGAGGGAGACTTCTTTGGGACAAAATTGTTAGGGCTTCTAGACACAATAACGTAGTGATAGTGGGGGATTTTAACTTTAGTCAAATAGACTAGACTTCTTTGGCCTGCAATCTGGAGTCCAGTGACTATGGAAGTAGTTCAGGACTGTTTTCTGAAGCAGTGTGTAACAGAACCTACCAGAGGTAATAATTTGCTCGACCTAGTCTTGTCAAAAAAAGAAACCCTTGTAAATAATCTGGAGATCACTGAAGAGCTTGGCACAAGTGATCACAAATCCATTACTTTTAATATTACCTGGGAGTACGCGAACAGGGATAAAACGGTAAGTCCCCGATTTTCGTTCTGCCGATTATATTGGACTTAGGGAACACCTGTCTAATCCTGATTGGGGCAATCTAACTAATGAATTTATTGACGATCATACTAACGGTTACGAAGGGATATGCATTTGATTTTTTTCTTAATAATGTACAATGTGCAGAGAGTAGTATATATATTCCCCAGAGAGAAATTAGGTCAAATAATAATGATCCCAAATGGGTTAATAGGAGGCTAAAACATCTATTAGGGAAGAAAAGAGGAATTTATAGGCACATCAAAAGAGGAGAGGTTAACCTTATTGACCAATATGTTCAGTTAAAAAAGGGATTAGAAAAGTTAAACGTGATATGAAATTAGAGTTGCTAATGAATCAAAGACTAATTCAAGAGGGTTCTTTCAAGTGTATAGGACGAAGGTGAGGGAAAAAGTAGGACCTCTGAAAATTGGGAATGGACAGTAGAAGGATAACGAACTGGAAATGTGTTCTCTATTTAATGACTTATTTTTTTGTCAGTCTTTACACAAGAAGACTTAAATGAGATTCCAGAAATTAACAATTATTCAGTTCCTGAAGAATTCAAATTACTAACTAATATTACTGTCACGAGGGACATAGTTATCAAACAGATAAACTGAAACAAAATAAGTCCCCGGGACCCGACGAGTTGTTTTCCACGGTACTTAAAGAATGCAAGATGGAACTTAGTCAGCTATTAATGAGTGTGTTTAATACGTCCATCCTAACTGGTGCTGTGCCAGAGATGTGGAAGATAGCTAATGTAGTTCCTATATTCAAATCAGGGGATAAGTCCATTCCATCAAATTACCATCCAATAAGCCTGACGTCTACAGTAGGCAAATTATTAGACTCAATTATAGCTGATATTATTAGAAGTCACCTTCAAGAACATAATTTGATTAATGAATCTCAGCATGGGTTCACGAGAGGTCGTTCCTGCTTGACAAATTTACTGACGTTCTTCAATAAAACATTTGAGTCAGTAGACAGTGACAAAGAAATGATATAGTTTATTTGGATTTCAAGTAAAGCCTTCAATAGAGTCACTCATGGATAGAGGCATGGTAGAGCTCAATAGAAAGCAGAGTTTCCATTAATGGGTCAAATCTGAATGGGGATTAGTCACTAGTGGCATTCCACAAGGATCAGCTTTAAGCCCAAAGTTGTTGATAATTTACATAAATGACCTTGATGAAGGAATTCAAGTGACATGAGTAAATTTGCTGATGATACAAAAATAGGCCATATGATTCATTTAGAGGATACCAGTGAACTCCAAGGATTTGGACAAATTAATGTCTTGGTCTGAAAAGTGGCAGATGAAGTTCAATGTAGACAAGTGTAAGGTACTAGTCCTTGGGAATGAAAATATCCCTCGAATTTATAAACTAGGTGAAGTAGAGCTTGATCATACAGAATGTGAAAAAGACTTGGAGTCATGGTAAGCAGGAATCTAAAGCCAAGACAACAGTGCCTAAGTGTGCGCAATAAGGTTAACAGATTACTAGGATTTATTTCAAGAAGTATAAGCAACAGAAGTCCAAAAGTTATTTTACAGCTCTATACATCACTAGTGAGACCTCATTTGGATTATGCAGCTCAGTTTTGGTCTCCTTACTACAGGATGGATATAGATTCATTGGAGAACATACAAAGAAGAATGACTAAAATTATTTACAGTATAAGAAATCTCCCGTATGAAGATAGACTTAGAGCGTTGAATCTCCACTCTCTGGAGAGACGTAGAATGAGGAGATATCATCGAGGTGTACAAGTGGATGATGGGCATAAACAAGGAGATATTAGTAAAATACTGAGGATATCGAACCAAGTAAGAACCAGAAATAACGGATTTAAATTGGATAAATTTAGATTTAGAAGGACATAGGCAAGTACTGGTTTTCGAACAGAGTTGTAGATGCGTGGAACAATCTTCCGAGTACTGTGATAGAGGCTAGGACCTTGGGTGGCTTTAAAAAGAGATTGGACAATATATGAGTGGAGAGGGCTGGGTTTGATTGGTGTCGTGAGTACGGAATAAATTCTTAGGTAGTGGTGGTTTTGATATGAACCTGCCTTGTATGGGCCAGTAGGCCTTCTGCAGTGTTCCTCCATTCTTATGTTCTATCTAGGCTGGAATATTGCTGCACACTAACTGCACCTTTCAAGGCAGGTGAAATTGCTGACCTAGAAAATGTGCAGAGAACCTTCACGGCACGCATAACTGCGATTCTCCTTTGTATGGACTGATGAAGCCACTGTGTGGAGAAATGTTTCCTCAGTAAAGATACCCAAGTGTTGCATGTGTGTCTAATTTATCAGCCTAGTAGGGTTATTAGGCTAGGACCTTGGGTAGTTTTAAATTTAGGTTGGATAAATACATGAGTGAGAGGGGTTGGAATTGAGTGGGACTTGCACATGAGTAAATAGAATTATCGAAGCATATTTTTGGGTAGCATTGAAAATTGGGTTGGGCAAATATTTTATTAGTGGGGTGGATTGTGAAGGACCTGTCTACTATGGCCCAGGCCTGCTGCAGTTTCCTTTTTTCTTTGTTCTAATGTTCTCTCTCTTTTTGTACAGGTCATTGAAAAAGATTTGAAGCTAGGAATGAAAATTTGTAAAGATAAGAACAAGTAGGGGGAAACAAACATGCAAGCTCTGTAATTTAGGAAAAAATTTCCCCCAACATCCTTTTTGTTTGGCGTGGATGCGGATGCAGATATTTATTTAATCTGATTGGGATGCAGATGTCTCATTTAAAAAAAATGTGGATGCAGATGTAAGAATGTGTGCGGTTTTTCCCCGGGGAATGCAGATACGGATATCCGATACACCCAAAAACGGGAAAGGAAGAGATATAGAGCAAACTGATACCACCCTTGCGAAAAATATGGGCTGCAATATAATGCAGCAGGGGAAACACCTGTTGATAGGGTATCCCCGTGCACAAGAAGCGCACCCCATTAAATGATTCATCAGGAAAGTGATCAAAAAGAATGCAACAGCACATAGCCCGAAACAGGACGAATAACAGCGGGGCCAATTTTTTGGGGTCTTGTAATCCCACATACTGGGGCAAACTGGGAGAGTAACACCGGGGCTCTCCCCAAACCTCTGGGGCCACAAATATTTATTGTAAATAAGTCATTATTCACAAAACAGGTATAAACAAAAAAAAGTTTTAAAATCTATGGGCTATTAGGGCTTGGGAAGTCAATGTGGGAGGGGGGAAAGTGTGAAGTAAGGAGGAATCAAAGGGGGGGAAAGGGGAAAAGATTGCTGAAAGGGGGTCGGAGAAATAAGAAGGGGTAAAAGGGGGCCCCCGGTTGTCCCCCCTTTTTCCCCCCTGCAATAGTCGGAGAGGGCGCAAGTGTCTCAGCGGATAAGGCAGATCCCTACCATGACTTCAGAGACAGGTAAGGTAGAGCAAGTAGAGGGGGGGGAGACTAGGGGGGGAAAACCAAAAAGAGGTCTGAGAGGGAGGGGAGTATGAACCTGGAGAATGCCGGCGGGGGAAAAAGGTCCTCCGGTGGAAGAGGAGAGGAAGGAGGCGGGAAGGTAACTGGGGAAGAAGTTTGGGGGAACAGAAGGGGACCAAAAAAGGGGGTTGAACCTCTCCCTTTTTTTTGGAGAGTTAAAAGGGGGGGGTGGGAAAAAAGAAAACCTGTTGGGGAATTGTAAGCACTGGAAGAATGCAAAGAGACTTCTTATGAGACAGGTTCAGCTTCACAGGTGATAGGTGCAAGAAGATGCAGGCGAAAAAGGCCCTTTTGCAGACTGAGAAACTAGTGGGCAAGAAGAGGTAGGAATAGGTAAGGAGTTCAGGGGTTTAAAAACCCAAAAAAAGAATTAGAGAGGGGGTTGACCCTGGAAGACACGACACTAGAGGAACTGGTGGGCGGGGAGGGTTGGAGGTCCCCCTAGCTACTAAAAAAAGGGATAGGGGAATTTTTCCCCCTTAAAGGGGGGACGAGTGAAAGCCATAGCATTAAATAAGGCCTTCACTCTCCTTAAGACAACAGTTTTCCCCTTCATTAAGATAGACCTGACATCAAGGGGGAAAAAAAAGGATGAGGTTCATTGCAATTGAGCGTGGGGTAAGACTGCAAGATGTATTGGCATGATCCGGGCACCCAAAACGGGGCCCCCCAAAAGATCTGCAGTATTTAGTGGGGACCCAAAAACGCCAGCAATTTTGACACTGTTTAGGAGTAGGGGCCCCTTTAAAGGACCTCTAGGCGATAGCCCATGATATAAATGGAGGAGGGGGGTTTACAGCAGTCAACGGAAGGGGGGATGTTACGGGGAAAAAGGGCCCCGCCCCGCAAGCGGGCGGGGAAAAATGTTTTACTCTGAGAATTGGAAGGTCCTGAAGGGCTAATTGCCCAAAATATCATCACCGCAAAAAAAAACACTCTGTACAATGGCACGCGGAAAAAATACTGTACCACTGCAAAAAATTTAGAGAAAAGCTTGTGAACTGTGATTGGAATGTTATCAATGGAAGTAAGATCGGGAAAAATCATGAAACTTTTTTGCATTCTGAACTGAATAAAACGTGCACCACTTCAAGAGCCAACGTGTTGTAAAAGAGCTTTTCCAATACTACGGTCCAAAAAAATAATCATTTGGGGGATGTCGGTTTTAAGGAAATGAATTTAGTCCACTGCCTACTTGTAAACAAGGTGTGTAAAGGAAGTGGGTACGCGTAGGTCGTTTTTTGGGGGGAAATGAGCAGACAAAGAACTGCCGCAAAGGGGCTAAATTTTTGGGGGGAGTGGGGGCCTGCCTAGGGGGTGGGAAAACAAAAAAATCCACCATATTCAGGGCCGAACATATAGTTGAAGGTACGGGGGGAGAGAAGAGTCTGGGGAATGGTCCAGTAAAAAGCCAGGTCCCGAACAGGATGCGGTAACAGAAAGGGGGGCCCCCGGGGGAGGAGGGGGTGTCACTGAATGAATTCTCCATGATAGTGGTACTTTTTCTTCTTCTTATTTTTTTTTTTTTCAAGTCGGGGCCCCCCCCCCACCGAGGGGAAAGGGGGGCCCAAAAAAAAAAAACCCCAAAAAAAAAAATACTTTTTATCATCATTCAACACTTTCCCGCACACTCCTTTCATAATCACTGTCTTTGCAAAAGGGGGTCAATCGACAGTGAGAATTGTCCCTCCCAGCTGTCACTATCCCAGACCCCCCCCTTTAAAGTGCAGGCATTGTACTTCCCATTTCCAGGACTAAAGGGCCCCAAAAAAAAACAATTAACTGGGGTTTTCCCCCCAAACCCTTCACAAAAAAGTTACCCTGCTCACACTCCAACAGATCGTCAAAAACCCCCAAAAAACCCTTGCCCCCATTCATTCCTATCTAACACGCTCACACATGCTTGCTTCAAGTCCAAGCCCCCGCCCACAAAAAACCCCCCTTTTCCCCCCCCCCCCAACCTTTTTTAGGATGACCCCTCTCCACCCCCTTCCCCAAAAATACACCCCCGCCATTCTACTTTTATCCATTCTTCTAAATGACCAAACCACCTCAACAACCCCTGACAAATACTTTTAGTAACCCACACCTTCCCAATTTTACATTCCGAATTTTCGCATAATATTTAAAACCCCCCATTGCATTTTTCAGGACATCTCCACTGCCTCCAGCCTCCTCCTCCCGCAGCATTTGCAAAACCCCCCCTTCACACCCATATAAAGTGTTGGTACCACTTTTTTTTTGTACATTCCCCTTTTTTGCCTATGGATAACTTTTTTTTTTCCACAGATACCTCAACCCCCCACCTTTTTCCTACATCAATTCTATGGTTAACCTCATCCTTCATAAACCCATCCGCTGACCGTCAACCCCAAATATCTGAAAACATTTACTTCTTTTATAATCCCCTCTCCAATGTGATATCTAATTTTTTTTTTTTTAAAAACGTTTGATACCCTCATCACCTTACCTTATCTATGTTCACTTTCAACTTTCTCCCTTTTTCACCTCTCCCAAACTCGTCCACAAACCCTTTTTCAACTTTTTTAGAATCTCCCATAAGCACAGTATCATCAGAAAAAAGTAACTGTGTCAACCCCTTTTTTTGCATTTAATTCTACACAATTTAATCCCACCCCCCCCCCCCAACCCCCTAGCATTTATTTTTTTACAACCCCATCTATAAATATATTAAACAACCATGGTGACATACACCCCCTTCTAAGACCTATTTTCCCCCGGGAAGTAACCCCCCTCTCTCCTACCCCCCCTAACCTGAGCCCACTATCCTCATAAAAACTCTTTGCAGCCTTCAGTAACTTACTACCTATTCCATACACTTGCAACATTTGCCACATTGCCCCCCTATCCACTCTATCATATGCCTTTTCTAAATCCATAAATGCAATGAAAACTTCTCTAATTTTTAAAAATTCCCCTTCCCATACACTTTAGGGGGTATACTAAAGTAAACTTATTCCCCTATAATTTTACAATCTCTTTTTACCCCCCTTCCCTTTATATAAAGGAACTATACATGCTCTCTGCCAATCCCTGGGCCCCCTTTTCCCCCTTTTTCATACATTTTTTTAAAAAATACCAACCACCCAGCACTATATCCCTCCCTGCTTTTAACATTTCTGTCATGATCCCGTCAATTCCAGCTGCTTTACCCTTTTTCATTCTACGTAATGCCTCACGCACCTCCCCCACACTCACATCCTGCTCTTCCCTAAAAAACGAGGACCTCCCTGGCCGGCAGAAATTACCCCCCTTTTTTTTTTTTCATCGACATTTAAAAGTTCCTCAAAATATTCCCGCCACCCCCAATACCTCCAGCTCCCCATCTCAACCCCCTACTCTGTTTTTAACTGACAAACCATTGCCCCCAGGCTTTTTTTCCTTGTTTTTTCTCCTCCCCAAAATTTTTTTTTATTTTCAAAAATTTTTAAAAAGCCTCTCCCATTCTTTCATCCACTTTTTTTGCACTCTCTTCCCCTTTTTTTTTACTTCCATATACTCTGCTCTTATATTAACATTTTGTTTTGTAAAAACCTCTCATAAGCTCCCCTTTTCTTTTTATCACACCCTTTTCTTCTTCATTCCACCACTCCCCCTCTTTTTTCCCCCCGCACCCACCCTCCTATAGCCCCCAAAATTCCCCCCCATTCCCAATACTGCATTTTTAAAAATATCCCAACTCTCTTCAACTCCCCCCCCACTCATACTTGCACCAAACCCACCTTTCTGCCAATAGTTGCTTATATCTCACCCCCCTTCCCCCTCCCTTAGTTTATACACTTTTTTTTCTCTCTTACTTGCTGTTTCCATTTTCTTTTTCCCCCCCCACCTTTACTCTAACTGTAGCTACAACCAATTAATGATCTGATATATCCGTTCCCCTCTATAAACATGTACATCCTGAAAACCCACCCATCAACCTTTTTTCCACCAATACATAATCCAACAAATACTTTCTTTACGTGCTATATCATACCTTGTATATTTATCCTCTTTTTTATAAAATATGTATTACTTATTACCAAACCTCTTTTTAAATAGTCTATTAATGGTTCCCCCTTTACATTTACCCCCCCCACCCCAAATTTGCCTACTACTCATTCCACAACATTTTTACCCACTTTAGCATCAAGATCCCCAACCACAATTACTTCTCCTTGGTTTTAAAAAAACCCCCCCCACTCACTCAAATTTCCCCCCAAAAATTTTTCTCTCCTCTACACTTCTCTCTTTCCAGGTGCATAAACACTTACTATAACCCCTTTTTTTCCAACCTTTTTTTTACTCCACATAATCCTTGAATTTATATTTATATTCCCCCTTTACCTGCCATAACTGATTATTCAACATTATTGCCACTCCTTCTTTAGCTCTAACTCTATTTGAAACCCCCCGCCCCAATCCCATTTATTTCTCCCCCTAAAACCCCCTATGCCCTTCAGCTTTGTCTCACTTAAAGCCAGGACACCCCGCTTTTTTTTATTCAAAAACTACAATCATCTCTTTCTTATCATTCGCACAACATCCCGCACATTCAAACACCCCCTTTGACGGTTTTTTTCTTTTTTTTTTAGAAGTTAAGGGGGGTTACTACCCCCATTGTTCATGGCATTTATTTGACTTTTACAACATGCATGGTTAGGGGGGGAAAGATTTTATTCCATTTCCCCCAGGATATAAAAAAAGGGAAAAACAATAAGAACAAGAACTTTTAAAAGATAAAATCAAAGAAAACTCAAAAGAGTGTTTTATCATAAACATGTACATGTTTTGGTGACCAAGGGAAAGTAAAAACGTACCTGAAACTTGCATGTTTATGAGACAGAAAAAAAACACCAGCAATCCACCAAAAAGAAAAAAAAAACAGGGTTTGTTTTTTACTCACTTAACGGATTCCCCCCTGGGTGTTGCTGACTACCAACCTACTACAGCGGAGGGACAGTCACTAAAAAGGCATAAAAGGGGCCCGTTTTCCCCCTTTTTACCCCAAAAGGACCTCGAGACTGCAAGCGTGCAGATGCAGCATAAAAATTCCCATGCAAACCCCCCCCTTCCCCAGTAAACCAGCGCTCCGTGATAGCAACCCCCACATCTACCGAGCCACCTCAGTGGAGAAAAGAGAAAACCCACCACAAAGCATACCTCCTTCGGCTGCTACCCCCCAAAGAACCGAAAGCAGCCTCTGGAAATCAAAAACCCCCGGGAAAGGGGAGCAGGGCACCCCAAAGATAATCCAGATTCCAGGCCTTAAACCCCCTCCCCCGGGGAACCATTGGAGCGGGATAAACCCCCAAATACTTCCCCCACCTGAAACTGTAATGCCGGGGGAAAAGGGGAACCCAGAGGCTACAAAGGGGGGGGGGGAAAAAAGGGGAAGGGGGGGGAAAAGGGGGAAAAAGGGGGGGGGGGGAAGATGGGATAGGGAAGGGAGGATTGGGGGGGGGGGGTTTTCAGGGGGGAAAAAGGGAAAAAGGGTCTAATTCCTTAGACCAGGCCTTTTTTCCACCAAGGACCCCCCCTTGAAGAGGAAATCCATGTACAGTGGAACCTCGGTTTTTGATTAATTTTTTCCCCTAAAGTCTGATAAAAAAGGGGTTTTCGAAAACTGAAGCAATATTTCCCACAAGAAAAAAAGTAAATCCAATTAATCCGTTCAGATACCCAAAAAAATTAAAAAAAAATACATTATAGAGAATAACTATAGTTTTACATACAAAAAAAGAAATAAAATATAAAATAATGAAATGAAAAAAAATAAACATTTAACATCACTTTACCTTTATTGAGGACTTTGTTGCGATGGAAGATGGCAAGGAGAGGAGAGATTATTTCAAGGGGAATGGGCCACCATGTCACTTTGATTTGCTATGAGTTCTTTTTTGAATTTATCGTGTTTCCGCCTTTTTAAAAAAAGGGGGCTGGCACTGGAACTTTCTTTGGCCCCATGGTGGCTTTTTTAAAGGTTGCACTCAACAAAGGGACTTTTTTGGGGACAGGGGCCATTAAAAACTCTCAAAAACCGAGAAATGCGAAAACTGGGACAAAATTTTGATGAAAAAGTTTGAAAACTGAATTCTATGAAAACCGGGGCAAAAAAAACCCGGGGGTTTCCCCCTTAAATCATATACAGTACAATTATCTAGCTGTGCACTTTACTTTCACAATAATCTTATGGTTTTTCATGTCATCTGTAAGTTTCCTTTAAACCTGCATCTTTTCCTGGTTAGATTATTAAATAATCAAAACTAAGTGCAAAAAACTGGGATCATACAGCGCGTCCCTGTTCTAGAGAGCCTGATATATTCTGATGTGATACAGTGGACTCCCCCGGCCCCCGGGGAAAACGTAAAATTAGAAATATAATATTGTACGTGGGGAAGTGGCCGGGGGCACCATTTGGAAAAACCCGGGCCGGGGGTCCCGCCGAACCTACAAGAAGATGCTTGTGGAAGTGTATTTTGGGGGTCTGAAATAGACTAACCTACGTGACATTATTTCTTAAGGAAGTAAATTGTTTGGGGGGTGGCACTTAGCAGGGGGTTCTGGAATGAATTTTGCTCATTAGGCAGGGGGGCCCCGTATGTACAAAAAAAGCCCCCTCCATGTAAGGAGAATACTGTACAGGAAAAAAAAAAAGGTTAACTTGCAAATTTTTATTTAAAAATACAAATTAGCTATTTTTTTTAAAATATAGACAGTATAGTGTATAGTTATAAATATTAGAAAAAAAATACTGTATTGTACTATATTTAATAAATGCTGAGGTCAATTTCATTTTCCAATTAAAAAAAATAAGAGTTAAACTTTTTTAAAAATATTTTCAAAGTAAATGATTTCTGAAATAAGTGTTTATGCAATTAAATAAAATTTGAGAAAAAAATTTTAAAAAACTTGAAAAAAATAAATTAAACTTTAAAAGTATACCTAGAAATACTTTTTTTTTAAAGGGAAACCCAACCAGAAATTGTATTTATGGAGTCTTTTTGTTATTCATTGCTACACAAAGTGAATAAATAAATCCATATTTTGCCTGTAGAACAAAGAAAAACACACACAATTTTTAAAACAACAGTATTAGACAAATGGTAAATATAATTTAAGATACATATGGGGGTTGAGTTTACTAAGAAAATCAAACAAGAACGGGTGGAGCTTGAACCCCCTAAAAAAAAAGGTGTGCCCTAAAACCTAGGGAGTTTTGGGGACACCTGCCATGGGTTTGAGCCCCACCCATTTTGTGACTTGTTTCAATTATGTTATGATTTCGTAAATCATGATAAGCAAAATTATTTGGTAGCTCAACCTTACATCCTTTGGGAAAAAAAAACTCCTTACAGATTTTCACATACCACTACACAATGTTATTATATTATTAGGGTTTTTTTCCCCCTGCTTGACAATTTCACTAATGGAAAGTACAGGGTGAGGCTACTGAAATTCAGAGGTCCATCTGGTTTTGATGTAAACATGCTTCTGGCAAGGCAGTGATTGAATGACTTTTAATTTTTTTCCCCTTTTTTTTTCCCAGTCATCTTACCTTGTGAGAAATAATACCCAAATTAAGCAAAAAACCCCAAAAAAGGGTCGTAAAGCCTGCACTGGATGGCCAGTAAAAAAAAAAATTTGCATTGGTCATAAAGCCTGCAAGGCTGGGGGGCTACCCCCAAAAGGGGAAAGTATTGTGATGGGTGACTTTAAAGCTAGCAAAAAAAAGTAAAGATTTGTGAAACAAGCCATTTCAATAATAAAGCGTGTGTCTGTTCTAAATGCAGGGCTTTCCAATGGGGGAGAAAAAAGACAGCACTCAAATACTGAAAAAAAAATCATAACTGAATTCTAGGTGTTCTTCAATAAAGGTACAATATATCAGGTATTTGCCGGAATAAGACGTAAAAAATTTCCCGGGTAAAAGGCCCCTTCACATGTGAATCATGTTAATCCCCAGCCATGAAAAGATAACAAAGAACTCAATTTGGGTTTGATCAACAATGCCTTGTTCACAAACCCCGGGTCAATAAAATTGGCTTTTCAATCCCAAACTTAAAAAACAAAATAAAAATTTAACCCCTTGGGAAAATTGGGAAAAATTTTCAATCCAATTGCAAAAAACATCAGAATTTTTTTTTAAAAACCCCAAAAACAAAAAAAAAAGGAAACAATAAAAAATTTAAAAACATAAAAATTAAAAAATTGTTTGCTTTTTTAAGCCATTCTTTTTAAAAAAAAAAAAAAAAAAAAAAAAAGAAAGAAAAGCAATGTGGCTAATGACTGCAATAAATTGTTATAACTGCCATAAAACCCCCCCCCCTTTTTAAGGAAACACATTATTTACAAAAAAATTTTCTTTTGCTATATTGTATGATTTTTTCCGGCACTTGTCAGTGCCCCCCTTTTTTCCAAATAACCGGGGATTGTACCATTCATTTCAAAATTTAAACATTTACAAAGTAAAATACGTCCCCCTCACTTGTATTTAAAAAAAAAAAAAAATTTATCGAGTGAAACCAACACAACCCCCACAGCTCAACCCCCAATATGTTAGTTTTTTTTTTTTTAAATTTCTCATACATGTATGAAAAATTTAAAAAAGAAAAATGAATTTCTTGGTTTATTGTTCACTTTATTTTTTTTTTTTTTACAATAATGCAATATTATATGTATCGATGAATAAAACTGACACTACTCAGTTTCTAGATCCAATTTTTCAGGGAACTTTTCCAAAATCCCCCCCAAAAATGTGGCATGTGGAAAATAATGCTGTTTTAGGAAGAAACAAAAATAATTTATGCAAAAGGTGTACATAGCCTTTTAATGAGTTACTTGATATGATGATATTTCATGTGAGGATCTCAAGGAAGTGTCTGACACAAAATTTTTTTAAACTGAAAGCAAGAAAATACAACATATCATACAAGGGGGGGGGGTTCGAACTTGCATTTGTGGACACAGTGGTTCCTTTGAACCTCCCTATGGTGGAGAAATATACCTAGTTGGATGAATCTTATTGAAGCTAGCTGGCCCAGTGGCTTACGCGACGGTCTGGAGTTTTGAGACTTTCTGACCGCGGGGGTTTAACCCCACCCGTGGTATGGTTTTTTTTGCAATCGTGTCATTACGATTTCGTGAGTCAAATACAACATATGTTACCACTAAATTTCAAGTCAACAAACAGATATTCAATATTAAGAGTAATATGAAAAAAAAACCCACTTCAGTGAAATAAAGATTGATACACTTCTTTTTTATATGGGTTTATCTATCTAATTCAAATGCATAGGTACTAACAAAAAACAGTGGACCCCTGGTTTTGGGGATTTTTTGTTCCAGAATGCTGTTCAAGTGCCATTATCAAATGAATTTATTCCCATAAGGAATAATGTAAATTAGACTAGTCCTTTTTGACCCCCAAAAATACACTTACAAAAGCACTTACAAAAATACACTTACGTAATTGTTCGAGTTTGGAGCATCACGAACACTGGGGGGGCCACTGTATTGTTAAAACAGTAACCCCCCCTTTAAGAATACCATTTCTTACAACTACAATCATTACCTTACAAATTCCCTCCTTAAGGGGAAATAGTTAGAAGTAAACTTAGAAAGCCAAAAAACCATAATATCTAAATTGTTTAAGGTGTATTATAACAAGCACCATTGTCTGGTTCATATCTATACCTCACAAGATGTGAAACCAAATTTACAAACATCATGAAAATAAGATTATCTACATATGTATTAAACAGATGTATTGTAGCCTTCCAGCATCTTCAGATAAATTGCAGCTACGACATCGTTAAAAAAAAAATACAAATAAAATAAAATGGAAGTTGGAATGAAAATCTCACCATTACATTAAAGTAAAAACTGTGAGGGGAAAAATGAGGACCAAACCAGCATCCTTGCAATTGTAAGGCTACGTTATATCGTGGACTTTGTTGCAAGGTTAAGTTTACTCTGAATTTCACTGTAAAAAAGGGGGGGTTTTATGGTGGACTTGAATTGCAAAAGGGTGCCAGTGGTTCCCAATACTCCTTACACAAAATATTAAAACTATTAGCAACATCAGTGTAAAAAAATACAGTGGTTACTTTGGTGGGGAAAAAATTCTACAGGTACAACACTAAAAAATTCTTCACATTTCAAAATAGTTTTTAAACCCACTATAAATACAAAGTACGGTTTTTTTTTTGAGATCCAGATTAATTTAATTTGGCAAAAACATCAAAGTATGTCTTCCAACTCACTGCAATCACATTGCTAGTCTAGTGTAAGCAGCAGTGGTGGTAATGAATCTCATTCCAGTAAGAGAAATTTCCCCAAATTTTTTTTTTGAGTACAGTATTTATGCAAGGGAATGTTTAGTGATCATCTACAAGTGATCTTTAGTTTTTTATTTCCTAAGCACTGCTTATAAGTATAAAATGAGTTAGACATCAATGGACATACTTTTGGGGAGTGTGAATATTGTAATATTCATGAAGAGATTCAAAAAAACTGGTTAGTTGAGCTTGAGTAGAGAGGGTCAGTGCTCACTCTCTTCGAGGGCTGGCAATGTTTGTTTGGAGGATCATATGAAATGTGATGTCTGCACACTTCGGCAACCCCAGCTACTGTATGTATGAATGAATAATGAATAAGTTTTTTTTGGGGTCACCCTGCCTTTGTGGGAGACAGCCAATGTGCAAAAAAAAAAAAAAAAATAAAAGGATGGACAGAGATAAAAGGAGACAAGACTGGAAACTGAAGACCTAATCAAGTTGCAAAAACATTAAGAAACACCTTCACTGAAAAGGAAGTGAGGAAATGAATTGAGCTAAACAATAATACAATAAAAGGTACACACAGAAGAGGAGGCCTAAGAGTTAGAACTCATTCCATGCAAACTAAAGGGGGCATCTGAGCTGTAATGTCAGCATGCCTCTGGCAAGACTGAAAGTGAGGGGGGGGGAAAAGGGATTTGTTATTTTTCAGGTCACCTTCCCTTTGGGTTTTGTAAATAACCAGTGTTACCCCCGTGTGTTAATATAAAAAAATATATAAATTAACACAATTTTTGGGTTTCCCAGGAACCAAGACAAAGATGTATTCAAAACACATTAATATTTAAAACATGACCCATTCCTGAGCATAAAGCCCTTTGTTTAAAACCCTCATTTGGTAAAACAATATAAAAAAAAAAAAAAAAAAGTATATTGGAGCACATCCGAACTGGTATCTGAGTTAAGGGAATGAGCTATGAAAAATGAAATGCATGCTACAGGGACATCAGAAAATAGATTTTGATATAAAAAGGGGGCTAAAGCAGAAAATTTGTTTTAAACCCAAAAACACAATGGAAAACTAAAATGGGGGGTTTAAAAACAGATAAACAGGAATATTTCCCCTTTATTTGGGTTTAAAAAATTGAAAAGAGACAAAGGCAAAACCCCCCCTACTAATTAAAAAAGGGGGACTTACAAAAAAACCAATGTTTGGGGAAAGTCACTATTGATATACTGTAAAATGTATTTGGCACTATGGCATCTTAACATGTAAAGACACTATCAAAAAGGGTTTTAAAAATAGACAACATTTTGACTTCAGCCTAAATTTCTGTTTAAGACCTAGAATTAAATGTAAATACAGTAAATGTCTGACTAAGACACTGCCCCCAGTAAAATAAAGGTTTCTTAATATACTCATTATCCCTAATTTGCCCTTTAATTGTTTTGAATTCATCAACAAAAAAGCTTAATCATTAATTTCATTATTAGTTTACCCAATTTCCATTAAAATCCGCCAAGTGTACACTGTTCAAATGTACAAATTACTTTTATGCTTATTAAATTTTAAAAGGGACTTGCAGCCCTACACTGACTATACAGTTTTTTTATATAGGGGAAAACTTCTTCCATGTACTGAACTTACTAGATTAAAAAAAAACTAAAACTATCTCTATTCAACACAAGGTCATTTTTCCCCCAAACATCCATAGATATTGTAATTTTTTTTTTTAACATGAAGGCCCCCCATTATTGAAAAATTTCATATTTACCATTACCATTATAAAAAGAAAACCAAAAATTAACCCAAGCATCTAGCTAAACCCCCAGTACTAAACAATCCCTGTATTTTTATAAAACCCCCAAAATTAAGCTTTTTTAAAAAAAATTCCCATAAATGGTTGGTTCTTACCAGTTACTTTTTACTGAAAATAAATAACTTTAAGAAAAATTTTTAAACTTCAAAAATATCAGTTCAGTAAAAAAAAAATAAATATAAATAAAATTATTAAGCTAAGTCATTAACTTTAATTTAACATATAAAACAAATAAAAATTTTATATAAAACCAAGCAGTTATTTTTTATCCCAAAAAAAATTTTGGGGAAAAAAAAAGAAGTGAAAAAAGAAAAAAAAAACCAAAAAACGATTTCAAGATGCAAAAAAACCCCCCCTGGGTTTTTTTTATTTTTTCTTACTAGTTCTTTTCTGGTTTATTTCCTCTTATCTCCATGGGAAAGTGGAACAGAATTCTTCTTCCGTAAGTTTGTGTGTGTTGTAAGGGCAAAAAAGCCAGGAGAAAAGGGGGGGGAACCCCTTCTCCTGTATACATTACTAAATTTTAAAAAAAAAAACTTTTTTTTTCTTTGGGTCCCCCCTCCTGGGGGGATATGGCTGGTTTGATGAAAAAAAAAAAAAAAAAAAAGATCAAATTGGTAATTGGATAAAGGGAGGGTATCATTAAAAGTGATATATAGGCAATGGCCAAAAATTAAGTAACATACACAAAATTTTGCCACCCTCCCATCACTAACGGGATCATCCCCCAATGGCCTAGTGTCATACTGGGTCTTCAAACTGCAAAGGAAATTAAGTATGTATTAAAAAAATTAACAACTTTAAGAAAAATATTTAAAGAAGAGTGTAAACCAAATATAAGCAGGGTTTTTTTAAGATTGACAGGTATTTATTTTTTACATATTTAACACTCCGGGGCCCCGAGTAAATCAGCACCTGATTAAAATCCAGGTGAAGAGAAAAAAACAAATGGCAGTAACTGAATACGAAAAGGCATGCTAGTGAGCAAGAGAACAGGGGAGTGGATGGATTAATAAGATCACATAAAGACTTAAGTGTGGCAAAACGAAGCAGAAAAAAAGGAAAGACTCATGACAAAAAGGATAATAATAAGGTGTAAAAAGGGAGATAGTCAGACCATAATTATACAGGGTCCCCCGGTTTGATGGCCCCAAACCCCCTTTATGTAAGTTTTTTAAATGTTTTTGTAAGTGTAATTTTGGGGGTCTAAAAGGACTGTCTATTTTACAACTTTTTTAAGGAGATAAATTGTTTGGTAATGGCACTTGAACAGCATTCGGGAATGAAAAATATCGTAAACCGGTACCACTGTACGTACTGTCAAATAGCTACAGAAAATTTTCTTGTAAAATTTAACCATGAATATAGGACCCCTTTTTAATAGTATTACATTCTTAAAAAAATTACTCTTTTTTAACAAATAAAATTTGGGGCTTGACAATGAAGCATCTGTAGTTTTCCCCTACAGTTTAAAACTTGAGATATAGACATAAAAACATATTTCAATTCAAAAAAAAAAATTTCCCTAATCATTTTTTTCCCCCAGAGTATGTATTAATAGGATTTTCTTACATACAAAAGCCTATTGCCTAAAAAGTAAAACGGGAAAACTACTTGAAACACTAAAAAAATATATTTTCTGTTTCATTTTTACAAAAAAGAATTGCATTACCAGTTCCTGTAATGATTAAATGCTACCATGTTACAAGTTGTGTACAAAAGTTCTTGTTAACATTTGGGGCCCAAATTCAACGAAACTGTATCCACTTCTCCCCAAGAAGGTTTCCCACTGCTGACATGTTCAAGATTTTTCAACCCTCGGTTCACTGCTGCCATATCCCTTGTGACTGAAAAGGAAAAGGGAAAAGGGGCCCCTGAGGAACCTACAGGGGCATTTGCAGAGTGCTTTGGTGTTAAATTACCCCTCGATTCTCTTCCCATTGATATTCCTGTAAGGTAACAATACAAATTTTCATCACTACAGTAACCCCTTGCTAAATTCAAAAAAAAGGTCCATTAGAATAAAAATTAATGAACATTTTTTTTTTTTAAACGCAGCCATCTCCCACTGGGGCAGGGTGACCCAAAAGAAAGAAAATCCCCAAAAAGAAAATATTTTCATCATTCAACACTTTCACCTCACTAAACATAGTCACTGTCTTTGAAAGGGGCACCAAAATACTACATTTTTGAATACCCCCAAACCACTACCCCAACCCCCCTTTTAAAGTGCAGACATAGTACTTCCCATTTCCAGGATAGGCCCCTTTAAATAATAAGGGGTTCCCTGAATCCCTTCACTAAATATTCCCCTGCTCACACTCCAACAGCTCGTCGGGCCCCAAAAAATTTTTTGTCCCCATTCATTCCTATTAACACGTCACACACGTTGCTGGGCCCCCCTCCCCCAAAAACCTCCCTTTCCTCCCCCAACCTTTTAGGCCCCCCCCTACCCCCTTTCCCTTTCCCTTTCCCCCTACGATTTATATGCCCAAGTCATTCTACTTTGATTCATTCTTTTAAATGAAAAAACCTCAAAATTCCCCTTTCGTGACTAATATTTTTAGTAACTAAAACCACCCCCTTTTCCCACACCCCGAATTCCTGTATAATATTTAACCAAATTTTTAGACGGGACTTTCCCCACTGCCTCCAGCCTCCTCCCGCTGCAGCTTTTCCCTTAGTTAAACCCCTATGAGTGTTGGTACCACTATATTTCATACATTCCCTTTGCCTCCATAGATAACTTTTTGTCCCCACAGATCCCAAGCACCATTCCCCTTTTTTTCCTTCATCAATTCTTTTTAACCCCCCTTCATAAACCCACCCACGACAATCCCTCCCAAAATCGAAAACATTCACTTCCCATACTCCCTTCTCCAATGTGAACCAATTTTTCTTTATCTAAAAAATTTTTATACCCTCATCACCTTACCTATTTTTGTTCATTTTCAACTTTCTTTTTTACACCCCCCCCAAACTCGTCCACTAACCTTGCAATTTTTTCTTTAGAATCTCCCATAAGCACAGTATCATCAGCAAAAAGTAACTGTGTCAACCCCCTTTTTTACGATTCCCATTTTTAACCCCATTCCCCCCCACCCTAGCATTTACTTTTTTACAACCCCATCTATAAATATATTAAACAACCATGGTGACATCACACACCCCTTTCTGACCTATTTTTGGGGAAGTATGGAGATTTTGAAAGTTAAAGGTAGAGTTATTATTGAAAAATTAAAGTAAGACAGAAAGCGGGAAAACAGATGAAAAGGGGCTTTGGGAAAGGTGGGGGTTTTGGACCAAATGTTTAAGTGAAACATATAGGTGAACAGTTTTTGGGATAAGGGAAAAAGATGTTTTTGTGGCATTTATGGATTTGGAAAAGGGGGTGATAGGGTAGATGGGGGGCAATGTGGCAGATGTTGCAGGTGTATGGAATAGGGGGAAGGTTACTGAAAGCAGTGAAGATTTTTTATGGGGATAGTGAGGCTCAGGTTAGAGTGTGTAGGAGGGAGGGGACTATTTCCCAGTAAAAGTGGGCCTTAGACAAGGATGTGTGATGTCACCGTGGTTGTTCAATATATTTATAGATGGGGTTGTAAGAAGTGAATGCGAGGGTCTTGGCAAGAGGTGTTGGGCTAAAAGATAAAGAAGCAAATACAAAGTGGGAGTTGTCACAGTTGCTTTTGCTGATGACACTGTGTTTTTGGGAGATTCTGAAGAGAATTGCAGAGATTGGTGGATGAATTTGGTAGGGTGTGTAAAAGAAGAAAATTGAAAGTGAATATAGGAAAGAGTAAGGTGATGAGGATAACAAAAGAATAGGTGACGAAAGATTGGATATCAGATTGGAGGGAGAGAGTATGGAGGAGGTGAATGTATTCAGATATTTGGGAGTGGACATGTCGGCGGATGGGTCTATGAAGGATGAGGTGAATCATAGAATTGATGAGGGAAAAGGGTGAGTGGAGCACTTGAGTCTGTGGAGACAAAGAACCTTGTCCATGGAAGTAAAGGGAATGTATGAGAGTATAGTTATACCAACGCTCTTATATGGGTGTGAAGCATGGGTGATGAATGTTGCAACGAGGAGAAGGCTGGAGGCAGTGGAGATGTCATGTCTGAGGTCAATGTGTGGTGTGAATATAATGCAGAGAATTCGGAGTTTGGAAATTAGGAGGAGGTGCGGGATTACCAAAACGATTGTCCAGAGAGCTGAGGAGGGGTTGTTGAGGTGGTTTGGACATGTAGAGAGAATGGAACGAGACAGAGTGACTTGAGTGTATAAATCTGTAGTGGAGGGAAGGCGGGGTAGGGTCGGCCTAGGAAAGGTTGGAGGGAGGGTAAAGGAAGTTTTGTGTGCGAGGGCTTGGACTTCCAGCAAGCATGTGTGAGCGTGTTTGATAGGAGTGAATGGAGGCATATGGTTTTAATACTTGACGTGTTGTTGGAGTGTGAGCAAAGTAACATTTATGAAGGGATTCAGGAAACCGGCAGGCCGGACTTGAGTTCTGGAGATGGGAAGTACAGTGCCGGCATTCTGAAGGAGGGGTGTTAATGTTGCAGTTTTATAACTGTAGTGTAAAGCACCCCTCTGGCAAGACAGTGATGGAGTGAATGATGATAAAAGTTTTTCTTTTTCGGGCCACCCTGCCTTGGTGGGAATCGGCCGATGTGTTAATAAAAAAAAAAATAATCTCCCTCTCTCCTACACACCCTAACCTGAGCCTCACTATCTTCATAAAAACTCTTTACAGCATTCAGTAACTTACTACCTATTCCATACACTTGCAACATCTGCCACATTGCTCCCTATCCACTCTATCATATATCTGCTTCAAATTCTCCTCTAGATTTTTTTACCATATTTTCTATTATCTCTGCACGTAAGTGCAAGGGATTATATTTAATTTTCATTTTACCACAGGATGAGAATTAAATCTGCAGCCGGACATAATACAGTAGACCCTCATTTAGCACGACTTTATGTTGCGCGTTTTGGGTATTACGCGATTGAAGAATTGCGGCACATTTTTATCTAACACGACGTAAACCTTATATTACGCGATTCACTGGAGGGAAAAATTTTGAGCGCGCGGTCGCCTGCGGTGGGTTAAACCATTGAGTCAGTGGGGAGTCCTAGTGCTATCCCCAGCCACCCACACCCACCCACGCATCCCTCCCAGCGTTCAGTTTGGTTCGTACACGTGCAGGACAACAATAATCGGGAAGATCGCTGTGTTTATTACATACATTTTCTCATTTCACTGCATTTTGATAAATCTGGCAAGCAATCATGGCACCCAGTAAGCATACAAGTGTTCCAGCAAGTGATAAGAAAGGTTTAAAACTTGTTGCTTGAGTGGATCGAACAGAAAACAAAGAAAGGTGCACCACTTAATTTCATCTTAATTAGGGAAAAGGCATTACAGTTGTTTAAAGCAGTGTGTGACAAGGAAGGAAGGCCTGAAAATGAGTGTGTGTTTAGCGCAGGCTGGTTTCACAACTTTAAGTTGCATAATAAGTTGCATAATATTAAGTTTTCTGGTGAAAGTGCTTCAGCTGATCATACAGCAGCAAGTAATTTCCCTGCTGAATTTCAGGAACTTATTTCTGAGGGTGGCTATAAGCCACAGCAAGTGTTTAATGCTGACGAGACAGGTGTTTTCTGGAAGAAAATGCCAACACGAACTTATATCAGTCAGCAAGAGAAAAGTGCACCGGGCTTCAAGGCAGCAAAGGATCGCTTCACCTTGCTCCTTTGCGGTAATGCATCAGGTGATTTCAAGTGTAAGCCCATGGTTATTTACCGCTCTAAGACTCCTCATGCTTTGAGAGGTGTGGATAAAAACACCTTACCAGTAATTTGGAGGTCAAACAAGTCAGCATGGATGACAGAGGGACGTATTTATTGACTGGTTTAAGCATCACTTTATTCCTGAAGTCAAGTTTTACCTGCACAGCAAGAACCTTGCATTCAAGGCTCTCTTCATTCTTGATAATTCCGTACTCATCCACAAGCTTTGCTGGATGTGACCCCACACATAAAAGTTGTATTTTTACCTCCAAATACAACATCTCTGATACAACCACTGGATTGGGGAGTTATTCAGACATTCAAGTGTAACTACACAAAAAAAGTTATAAAAAAACTAGTTGCATCAATGGACTCTGACTCCAACCTGGCAGTACCAAGCTTCTGGAGAAAATTTAACATTGCAGATGCCATCAGCTATGCTAGAAGTGCATGGAATGAAGTGCCCCAATCAACATTAAATGCAGGCTGGGGAAAGTTATGGCCTTCTGTAGTTAATTGTTTCACTGGTTTTCCCTTGCTTGAGAGTCAGGTTCAGGGAAAATTTTTCAGCTGGCAAGGAGATTACCAGGTGATGGTTTTGAAGATATGAATGAAGATGATGTGAATGAACTCTTAGAAGATAATGATGAAGACATGAGTCCAGAGGAAATGTTGGCAGAGTTCGATGCACAGATACAAGGGGGGAGATAACAGAAGAAGATGAAGAAGAACCTGAAGAAAAACAGTTAACACTGCAGCAGTTACGTGAGCAGTTCCATGTTGCTGCTAAACTAGCAGACTTTTTCATTGAAGAGGACCCTGACAAAGCTAGAAGCAGGGCTTTGAAACGGGGTCTAGACCAGCTGATGATGCCTTACCGTCAGCTGTATAATGTAATGCAGAATAAAAGAGCCCAGAGATCCATTACAGAATTTATGCACACACCAATACAACCATCGACTTCAGCACCAGGACCTCTACCATCCACTTCTACCGACAACCAACAACCATCCACCTCAGCCCAGTAAGGCCACACCATCCATATCCACTCTTCACTACCATCCACAAACATCATTACCCACAATTTAAGGTAAGAAATACTATTATTTCTATTGCATTTGTTGTCTTAAGCAGTAATATATCACGACAATGAACTACAATTACATATTAGCCTTCAATTTTTGCAAGATCTGTTGGTCTAAAAAAACTTGTTTGGCTTTTTGGGGACTCCCAGGACCATAACCCTATTTTCCCATAAGTTCTTTTAATTATTTAACACGATTTTACCTAACACGATGTTTTCAGGACCGTAACTACCGTGCTAAATGAGGTCTACTGTACAAAGGAAAAGTAGGAATGAAGTTGTAACACTAAAGAGAATTTGTCAGCAGCAATCAGTGATACAAATAGGTACAGTGCACCCTCGCTATTCGAACACTCAAAAACTCACCCTCATTCCAGAATGCTGTTCAAGTGGTTACCAAACAAATTTATTCCCATAAGGAATGATGTAAATTAGATTAGTCCATTTCAGACCCCAAAATACACTTATAAAAGCACTTACAATAATAAATTTTTTGGAGTGTTCGAATAGCGAGGTCCACTGTATTGTGGAATTTTGGAGGGCACAGCCAATCATCATGCATACAGCAATAAGAATAAGTTTCAGCATGTACACAAAAACATTTTGATTTTCTTCGTTGCCTTTGTGGTTCTTTAAACAGCCAAGGCCTACATTGATAAATAAAATGGTACTTAAGTCTCATTCCACATTCTAGGATTTTCATTCTATAATATAATGTATAGCAGCACATATTAGTACATGCACCCCTAAAGGGGTTAAAATGTGATTTATCAGATATTATTTGTGATTATATGTGAACAATATTTAGATAAAGGAAAGGGAAGTTTTCAATGTATTTATGGATTTAGAAAAGGCATATAAATGTATGAGAGGGGAAGGTACCTAGGGATTGGCAGAGAGCATGTATAGTTCTTTTATATAAAGGGAAGGGGGATAAAAAGAGATTGTAAGAATTATAGTTCTCCATGGGGAAGTGGAATAGAATTCTTCCTCAAGTAAGCCAAGCGTGTCGTAAGGCGACTAAAATGCCGGGAGCAAGGGGCTAGTAACCCCTTCTCCTGTATATACAGTGGTACCTCGGTTTACGATATTTTTTGGTTTCAGAATGCTGTTCAAGTGTCATTACCAAACGAATTTATCCCCATAAGGAATGATGTAAAATAGACTAGTCCTTTCAGACCCCCAAAAATACACTTACAAAAGCATTTAAAAAAATAAACTTACATAAAAGGGCGAGTTTGGGGACCATCGTAAACCGAGGTACCACTGTATTACTAAATGTAAAAGGAGAAATTTTCGTTTTCCTTTTGGGCCACCTGCCTCGGTGGGAATCGGCCGACGTGTTGAAAGAAGAAGAAAGGTTTACTGAGTATACCAGGTAAAGTGTATGGCAGGGTTATTATTGAAAGAATTAGAGGTAAGACAGAGAATAGGATTGCAGATGAGCAAGGAGGCTTTAGAGTGGGTAGGGAATGTGTAGATCAAGTGTTTACAGTGAAGCATACAGTGGTCCCTCGGTTTTCGTGCATCTCCAAATTTGAACATTTATGTAAGTGTATTTTCGTAAGTGCTGTTGCAAGTGTATTTTGGGGGTCTGAAATAGACTAACCTACGTAACATTATTTCTTAAGGAAGTAAATTCGTTCGGTAATGGCACTTGAGCAGCATTCTGGAGCAATTTTCGAAACCGAGGACCACTGTATATGTGAACAGTATTTAGATAAAGGTAGAAGTTTTCATTGCATTTATGGATTTAGAAAAGGCATATGATAGAGTGGATGAGGAAGCAATGTGGCAAATGTTGCAAGTGTATGGAATAGGTAGTAAGTTACTGAAGGCTGTAGAGTTTTTATGAGGATAGTGAGGCTAAGGTTAGGGTGTGTAGGAGAGAGGAGATTACTTCCTGGTAAAAGTAGGTCTTAGACAGGGATGTATAATGTCACCATGGTTGTTTAATATATTTATAGATGGGGTTGTAAAAAGTAAATGCTAGGGTGTTGGAGAGAGGGTGGGATTAAATTATGGGAAATTAAATGCAAAATGGGAGTTGACACAGTTACTTTTTTCTGATGATACTGTGCTTATGGGGAGATTCTAAAGAAAAGTTGCAAAGGTTAGTGGACGAGTTTGGGAGTGTGTGTAAAGGTAGAAAGTTGAAAGTGAACATAGATAAGAGTAAGGTGATGAGGTATCAAACTATTTAAATAAAGAAAAATTGGATATCACATTGGAGAGGGATTATGGAAGAAGTAAATGTTTTCAGATATTTGGGAGTTGACGTGTCAGCGGATGGGTTCATGAAGGATGAGGTTAATTATAGAATTGATGAAGGAAAAAAGGTGAGTGGTGCGTTGAGGCATCTGTGGAGACAAAACGTTATCCATGGAGGCAAAAGAAGGAATGTACGAAAGTATAGTGGTACCAACACTCTTATATGGGTGTGAAGCATGGGTTGCAAATGCTGCAGCGAGGAGGCTGGAGGCAGTGGAGATATCCTGTCTAAGGGCAATGTGTGGTGTAAATATTATGCAGAGAATTCATAGTGTGGAAATTAGGAGGAGGTGTGGAGTTACTAAAAGTATTTGTCAGAGGGTGGAAGAGGGGGTTTTTGAGGTGGTTTGGTCATTTAGAGAGAATGGATTAAAGTAGAATGACTTGGAGGCGTATAAATCTGTAGGGAAGGAAGGCGGGGTAGGGGTCGTCCTAGAAAGGTTGGAGGGAGGGGTAAAGAAGGTTTTGTGGGCGAGGGCTTGGACGTCCAGCAAGCATGTGTGATCGTGTTAGATAGGAGTGAATGGAGACGAATGGTTTTGGGACCTGACGAGCTGTTGGAGTGTGAGCAGGGTAACATTTTGTGAAGGGATTCAGGGAAACCAGTTAATTGATTTAGTTGGACTTGAGTCCTGGAAATGGGAAGTACAATGCCTGCACTTTAAAGGAGGGGTCTGGGATAGTGACAGCTGGGAGGGACTATTTTCAGCTGTCGTATCTGACGCCTCTGCAAAGACAGTGATTATGTATGAGTGTGGTGAAAGTGTTGAATGATGATGAAAGTATTTTTTTTGGGGGGATTTTCTTTCTTTTTGGGTCACCCTGCCTTGGTGGGAGATGGCTGACTTGTTGAGAAAAAAAAATATATATAATAGAGTGAACAGGGAAGCAATGTGGCAGATGTTGCAAGTGTATGGAATAGTGGTAAGTTACTAAATGTGGTAGATTTTTTATGAGATAGTGAGGCTCAGGTTAGGGTGTGCAGGAGGGGGGAGGGTGGTTACTTCCCAATAAAACTAGGTCTTAGATAGGGATGAGTATGTCACCATGGTTGTTTAACATTTAAATAGATGGGGTTGTAAAAAGTAAATGCTAGGGTGTTGGGGAGAGGGTAGGATTAAATTATGGGAATTAAATAGAAAATGGGAGTTAAGTTACTTTTGCTTATGATACTGTGCTTTGAAAGATTCTAAAGAAAAGTTGCAAAGGTTAGTGGATGAGTTTGGGAGGGTGTATAAAGGAAGAAAGTTGAAAGTGAAGATAGATAAAGAAAGGCGATGATGGTATAAAATGATTTAGATAAAGAAAAATTGGATACCACATTGGAAGGAGGGAGTATGGCAGAAGTGAATGTGTTCAGATATTTGGAAGTTGACTTTTCAGCAGATGGGTTTATGAAGGATGAGGTTAACCATAGAATTGAAGGAAAAAAAGGTGAGTGGTACGTTGAGGTATCTGTGTAGACAAAAACCTTATCCATGAAGGCAAAGACGGGAATGTCAGTATAGTGGTACCAACACTCTTATATAGGTGTGAAGCATGGGTTGTAAATGTTGCAGCGAGGTGGCTGGATGCAGTGGAGATATCCTGTCTAAGGGCAATGTGTGGTGTAAATATTATGCATAGAATTCATAGTGTGGAAATTGGAGGAGGTGTGGAGTTACTAAAAGTACTAGAAGACTGAAGAGGGGTTGTTGAGGTGGTTTGGTCATTTAGAGAGAATGGAACAAAGTAGAATGACTTGGAAGCGTAATCTGTAGGGGAAGGAAGGCGGGGAAGGAGTCGTCCTCGAAAAGGTTGGAGGAGGGGTAAATGAGGTTTTGTGGGTGGGGGGGTCTTGGACTTCCAGCAAGCGTGCGATTAGATAAGTGAATGGAAATGAATGATTTTGGGACCCTACAAGCTGTTGGAGTAAAGGGGATTCAGGGAAACCAATTAGCCGGACTCGAGTCCTGGAAATGGGAAGTACAATGCCTCCACTTTAAAGGAGGGCTTGGGATATTGGCAGTTTGGAGGGACATGTAAACTGTCATACTATCTGAGTGCCTCTGCAAAGACAGTGATTATGTATGAGTGATGGTGAAAGTGTTGAATTATGATAAAAGTTTTTTCTTTCTTTTTGGGTCACCCTGCCTCAGTGGGAAATGGCAGTTTTAAAAAAAAAAAAAGTGGGGTTGGGGAGTGGCGGCAAGTTTGGCGAACCAGTTCTGGTTATTCTTTGTTGCTCCAGTACCTAATGAAAGACCTCAAATTCACAAAAATGTTATTCTAAAGCTTACCTTCTTGCAGTAGCATTTTGAAGCCTTTTAGGTCCCTTGGTGTAGCTATTTGGGTGGGAGGGTACTCATATCAAAAGGGTATAAAATTTGCCAGGAGTTCGCCGAGGAGTGCAGTCGGTGTTCCACCATCAATCTGTACCGCGACGAGTTGAGTTTAAACATCTGCATGAAAATTTTTATGTTAAATAAAATGTTTATCCATTAAGTTTCAAATGTAAAATACATTGAATTTATCACAGGGAAAAAAACAGTTGAGCACTGCAGTAATCCTACTGGCCCTGCCAGATAAACCTTACTTGCACCCAACTTTCCAATGAAATTTACACTTGAGGAAGAAAACAATGACACTGATCCTCTTTTTGACTTCTCAATCTACAAATCATCTTCAGTTTCCAGTTTCAGGTCTTTTCAACCCCCCTAACATAAATGGGGTGAAAAGGAAGGGGTGGTCGTGTTATATGTTTGGGTGGAACGGGATACCTCCCCTCTCTCTCAAATGTGTGTATCGCCAGCGGATGGGGATGTGAGGATTAAAATTTCTTTTATTAGGGAAGATTTAGTATTTTTTTCCTTTGGTCATTACCCCCATCCATTTCTGGGTCCATCACAACACAAGGACTAAGAGCGTGAGTATAAAATTTTTCTCAAAGCATAAAAAATGAATTCTAACTTCATGGAACACAATTTCATAACATCACTGAAATTGTCTCCACACTACATTTCCCCAATACTTTAATACTAGACTGCAAAAGTACCTCTTAAAATTAGCACTTTGGGACAGAAAAATAATATTCTTTTTTTTTCCTACATCATCTATTCCTTAAAAAGCTGCTCAACTTTTACACATGGCCAACCTCAATGTCACTACCATCTCATCTTCCTGTATCAGAACATCACTAGAGCCTGTGGTGGAGGCTTCCTCAAGAAAAAGGGTAAATCTGGGGTTTTTCACCCTTCCCCGTGATGGCTGTGACAAGGTTTATGTTGGTGAGGTAGCCAGAGACTTGGATGCACAGACTAGAGAGCAAAAATACACTTGTTTGACTAATGCTATGAATGTGCATGCCAATCATCCCCAACATATACAATATCTCCACCTCATGATGTGCAATGAAGCTACTTCAGAAGATATAGACAAAAGAGCAATGGTTAGAATCAACCTAATTAACACACAAACACCATCACACAGAATATGTGAAGCTTTCAACTCAATGAGCCTCTCACCCATTGCTGCTCAGCCAAATGTGACCAAATAAAGATTTAGATCCTCTCGCCACTCACCTGCATTGGTGCCCCATATATTGTATGCTTTGACTCACGAAATCGTAATGACACGATTGCAAACAAACCATACCACGGGTGGGGTTCGAATCCGGGTCAGAGTTGGATGAATCTTATTGAAGCTAGCTGGTCCAGTGGCTTATGCGACAGTCTGGAGTTTGAGACTGACCGCAGGTTAACCCCACCCGTGGTATGGTTTATTGTATGCTTTCCTTGAACCTTTAGTAATGGTTATAAATTGTATCTCAGAAATAAGTTAGCTTAGGGTGTCTCCAACCTCATTCATCAATGTCCCTTCAGGGGTTCACAAGGTACTTCCACCTCACTTCACCCCAATAAAATGTTTTACCTTGATTTTTCTTCTGAAGGTGTTCAGGTAAGTGCACAAAAATAGCAAATTGTGAGGTGTTCTGAATTATAGATCAAGGTGGCAAGGAAAGACTAGATTTTCAAGAATATTTATTATTAAACTGGGATACAGTAGGGCCCCACTTATACGGCAGGTTAGGTTCCAGGCTAGTGCCTTAGAGCAGACATCGCCGAAAAGCAGAACGCCATTTTTTTCCACTCATAAATGCATATAAATGCCAGACAACAAGCTTACACTAACTTATATTAAGTTAGCAATAGTACTAGGCATTAAAAAAAAATAAAAAGTAAGATATAGTGGACCCCCGGTTTTCGTGATTTTTTCATTCCAGAATGCTGTTCAAGTGCCATTACCAAACGAATTTATCCCCATAAGGAATAATGTAAAGTAGACTAGTCCTTTTAGACCCCCAAAAATACACTTATAAAAGCATTTAAAAAAATACACCTACATAAAAGGGCGAGTTTGGAGCAGGACGAACACCGGGGGTCCACTGTACACACAGAGTACACTTATTACTTACCTTAAAGTAAACATTGATGTGTGAGAGGTGAGTAGCAGGGTATTTTCTAAAACAAGTAAAACATTAAAAGGAAATTTTTTTTTCCTTGCAGTAAACTTCAACTGTAGGCTTAAAATAGTCTGTGAACCAATTTATGAAAAGATCAGTAGTCATCCAAGCTTTGAATTGGATTTATAATAAAAGGAGGCTACCTTTGCATAGTTCTTTAGGGGGGGGTTTTTTTTTCATAGGTTTTTACTTGCAATCCCCAGCAGCATGAACTCTAGCAAGAGTGTTGGCAGAAAGGTGGGTAAATGCAAGTATGAAAAGTGGGGGTGGGGGGGGGGGGGTTGAAGGGGTTGGGATATTTTTTAAAAAAGAAGTATTAGAATGTGGTGCAGAAGTTTGTGGCTATAGGAGGTGGGTGCAGGAGGAAAGAGGAGTGATTGGTGGAATGATGAAGTAAAGGGTGTGATAAGAGAAAAAGGTAGCTTATGAGAGGTTTTTACAAAACAGAAGTGTTGCAAGAGCAGAGTATATGAAAGGTGAAGAGTGGTGAGAGAGTGCAAAAGGAGAGCAGATTAAAGAGTGGGAGAGGCACCATCAAGAAATTTTGCGGAAAATAAGAAAAAGTTTTGGAGTGAGATAAACAAGTAAGGAAAGCCTAGAGCGAATGGATTTGTCAATTAAAAACAGAGTAGGGGAGTTAGTAGATGGGGAGCTGGAGGTATTGGGTAGATGGCGGGAGTATTTTGAGGAACTTAAATGTCGATGAAGAAAGGGAGGTGGTAATTTCATGCACTGGTCAGGGAGGTATAACATCTTTTAGGAGTGAGGAAGAGCAGGTGCATGAGGCATTACATAGAATGAAAGGGGGTAAAGCAGCAGGAACTGATGGGATCATGACAGAAATGTTAAAAGCAGGGGTAGATATTGTCTTGGAGTGGTTGGTATTGTTGTTTAATAAATGTAGGAAAAGGGAAGGTACCTAAGGATTGGCAGAGAGCGTGTATAGTTCCTTTATATAAAGGAAGCGTGACAAAAGAGATTGTAAAAATTATAGGGGAAGAAGTTTACTGAGTATACCAGGTAAAGTGTATGGTAGGGTTATTATTGAAAGAATTAAAGGTAAGACATAGGGTAGGATCGCAGATGAGCAAGGAGGTTTTAAGTGGGTAGGGGGTGTGTAGATCAAGTGTTTACATTGAAGCATATATGTGAACAGTATTTAGATAAAAAGGTAGGAAAGTTTTCATTGCATTTATGGATTTAGAAAAGCATATGATAGAGTGGATAGGAAGCAATGTGGCAGATGTAAGTGTATGAAATAGGTAGTAAGTTACTGAATGCTGTAAAAGTTTTTATGAGGATAGTGAGGCTCAGGTTAGGGTGTGTAGGAGAGAGGAGATTACTTCCGGTAAATGTAGATCTTAGACAGGGATGTGTGATGTCACCATGGTTGTTTAATATATTTATAGATGGGGTTGTAAAAAGTAAATGCTAGGGTGTTGGGAAGAGGAGTGGGATTAAATTATGGGGAATCAAGTACAAAATGGGAGTTGACACAGTTACTTTTTGCTGATGATACTGTGCTTATGGTAGATTCTAAAGAAAAGTTGCAAGGTTAGTGGATGAGTTTGGGAGGGTGTGTAAAGGTAGAAAGTTGAAAGTAAACAAAGATAAGAGTAAGGTGATGAGGGTATCAACGATTCAGATAAAGAAAAATTGGATATCACATTGGCGAGAGAGAGTATTTAAGTGAATGTTTTCAGATAATTGGGAGTTGACTTATCAGCAGATGGGTTTATGAAGGATGAGGTTAACTATAGAATTGATGAAGGAAAAAAGGTGAGTGGTGCATTGAGGTATCTGTGGAGACAAAAAATGTTACCTATGGAGGCAAAGAAAAGGGAATGTATGAAAGTATAGTGGTACCAACACTCTTATATGGGGGGGGGGGGGGGGGGGGGGGGGGGGGGGGGGGGGGGGGGGGGGGGGGGGGGGGGGGGGGGGGGGGGGGGGGGGGGGGGGGGGGGGGGGGGGGGGGGGGGGGGGGGGGGGGGGGGGGGGGGGGGGGGGGGGGGGGGGTTTTTTTTTTTTTTTTTTTTTTTTTTTTTTTTTTTTTTTTTTTTTTTTTTTTTTTTTTTTTTTTTTTTTTTTTTTTTTTTTTTTTTTTTTTTTTTTTTTTTTTTTTTTTTTTTTTTTTGGGGGTTTTCTTTCTTTTTGGGTCACCCTGCCTCGGTGGGAGATGGCCAACTTGTTGAAGAAAAAAAAAAAAAGTTCTGAAAATGTAACTGTCAGCATTACATAAAGGTAATATTTACAAAATTGTATTTACAAGAGGTAATATTTACAAAAATTTAAAAACCCAAAAATAAAAAGTTGCAAAAGCATACCAGATTCATAAGTAGGAATTTCCAATAACCACAAAACACAAAATCCTCACACATGTATAACACATACACAGTATGGTCATACACAGGTAATATTTTTATTCATGGCAGAATATGTTAAGTTAATTTGACCTGGGCTGATTGCCTATGTAACTTTACTGTTTTTAGTAAAAAAATTCTTGTAGTGTATCTAAAAATATGCACTAAATATAAGGATATTACTTTTGTTTGCATGGCTATAAGTAGATTGATATGACTATTATGCTGGTAAGGAATAACCAGAAATGAAAATGAAATTGGGTGTATCATACTGATTTAAAAATATACCTGTGTAAAAAATGAAAATGATGTCCCGCTCCCTGTAGTGCACGATTCATCCTCCTGCCACCCCCATTAAAGAATCTGCTGGTTTTGTGGCTTCAGTTGTGAAACATTATCATGGATGTTGTTCCAGAGTGGTGCTATGCCTGAGGGCAGCTTCGAAGTGGTCTGTGTGGGAAAGGGGAAAACGATGGGTGGAAAGAACCATGGGATCCATTTTTGTGGTTATTGCTGCCATCTTGGCATTTGTGAGGATGGGTTTTGGGGGGAAATTTGTGCTACTTGATAGACATTCAAGGCTCGTTAAACAATTTCTCCTGATCGTAGTTCTTAGAGCAATTCTCCTTATCCGAGCTACGTTAGGAGTAATTTGGGTGACCCCTTCACTTTAGGACAATGCTGATGATGGCTGAATGTGTTGCTGTAAATATATACATAATTATAAAAATTTGGTAAATTATATGTGCACACAAACATACAAAAGAACATTATAGTAGGTAAGACATACAGGCAGGCCCCCCTTACAGCACTTCGCTTACAGTATTTTGCTAATCAGCAGTTTTCAATTACAGTAGTACCTCGGCACACGAACAGCTCCCAACTCGAACAATTATGCAAGTGTATTTTTGTAAGTGCTTTTGTAAGTGTATTTTTGAAGGTCTGAAATGGATTAATCTAACACATTATTCCTTATGGGAACAAATTCGTTTGGTATTGGCACTCAAACAGCCTTCTGGCAATTGCTCGTAACCCGGGTAAAACATACTGTTTCGTATACCCAATCTTCATTATTCAGATTCCTACAATAAATATATTCACCACTCACTATAAGCTAAGGATGAAAATATTTGAAGGAATACTGTAATGTGAGTACAGTATATGCATTTTTTGGCCTAACTCTTATATTACTCATAATATGTGATAGTGTAAACATGTTATCAGTCTTTTATATGCATTTGAAAGTGAAAAAAGGTTGTTTCACTTTAGCGATTTTCACTTTACAGTGGTGGCCGGAACCTAACCTGCTGTATAAGCGGGGCCCTCCTGTATACACAAGAGCGTGGAAGAAAAACGAAAAACAAAGAGGCTATAATTTCAAATGAAAAATAGTCTAAAGAAGAAACATGAAATGAAAGAAAGGGATATCAGTTTAAGAGTAGGTAGGTTACTTCCACCCCATACATTATTAAATTATGAAATATTTTAACAAGTGGGTGCCAGAAGGATATGGATATCAGCCTGAAAGCAGTTAAGTGCTGTATCAAGTAAAGGTATTGATGTAATCTGTTGAAATTAAGTGCCAATATCATAACTATTGTAATGACAATTACTCAAGCCAATTTTCTATTAAAGTACAGGAAATGCAGTTTTTTCAAATAATTTAATGTCTACCATGACATATGGCAATTAAAACTGTGCGGAGGAAAAGGCTCTCCTTGCCATGAAGCCAATGAAAATACTGATGCTGTACAGCATGATGCTGAGTTGGCAAAGTTAATTAGTGGATAAGTAACGGTAAGAGATACTGACATTATGGTAGAAAAAGACTGTTTCAGTATACGGAACCTTTACTGATGATGTTTAATCCACACAGTGGATTTTATCACATCACAAACAGATGCTTAATTGACTGTAGAAAACTGTAAATAAAGGTTACATAGTAGTACTGTATTTGTGTCATTTTACCAGAAAATTAGTGCTGAAATCTAACAGCTGAATATACAGTGGTCCTCGGTTTCGGTCATCTCAAACTCAAACATTTATGTAAGTGTATTTACGTAAGTGCTTTTGCAAGTGTATTTTGGGGTCTAAATTGACAAACCCTACGTGACATTATTTCTTAAGGAAGTAAATTCTTGGTAATGGCACTTGAGCAGCATTCTGGAAAGAATTTTCGGCGAAAACCGAGGGTCCACTGTACTAGTTATAATGCAGATGCAACACTGCTCTATTGTGTTATGCCTCTACATAAGTCAGGTCCAACAAGAAATTAAGGGACAGGCTACTGTGCCTGCAGCTGCAAATGCAGTAAGAATGCATAAGTGTAAGTTGTCTGTCTTTGGTATGCCAATCTTTCAGTGAAATTAGGACATTTTTTGTGCATTATGGCGCCAGTAAAAGAAAATAAATACCTCAGTCACCAAATAACATGTGATTGGTTTGAAATTACCGAGCCAAAGCTGGAGACACTGAAGGTCATTAAGATAGATATTGTGGCTGTTGGACAATGGCTTGCTCCTCAATACAGTGGACCCCGAGTTTCGTAAAACTTCACTCCGGGAAGTCTGCTCAAGTCCCATTACCGACGATTTACCTTAAGAAAAAATGTCAGTAGGTTGTCATTTCAGACCCCCAAAAATATTTTTCCACAAGCACTTACAAATTATACTTACATAAATGTACGATTTCGGGTTTACGAAACTCGGGGTCCACTGTATTATGTTCATTCATTATTAACCCTTTGGGGGTCGACAGGCCTTCTCGGAACACGTTCTCAGGGTCGAAAATTTTTGGAAAAAAAAAAAAAAAAAAAAATCTTATGAAATGATAATCTTTTTCCGATCATAATGACACCAAAAAATATGAAATTTGAATGAAAACTTACAGAATTATGCTCTCACGAAGTTATCGGTCTCGAGATGTTTACGCATCGGCGATTTCGCCCACTTTGAGCCCTATTTTTGGCCAATTCCAATGTTCCAGTCCACTAAAATCATAGCTATTTCGCTAGAACTCCATTTCTTCTATCGATTGAGTACAAGAAACCGCCTATTTACCAATTTCAACTACCCAAAATAGTGGTCAGAAAATGGCAATTTGGCCAATTTCACACAAATTTCAAACGATGCCAATTTCAAAAAAGGGTCCAGAATAAACAAGGCAGACATTCCTGGCACTAAAATAACATCATCTCTGTTCATTAGTCATGTCTCCAGGCCCCTCTTACATTACTTTTGCTTTCCATTTTGAATTTTTATTCTCACAAAAAATAAAAAATTTTCTGTTATGTATACAACTGCATCATTGTAAAAAAGGTATAAATAATATCAGCACACTTGTGCAAGAATATTAGACTCGCCAGTTGATGTGTATTGGACACATGGTGTGATTTGTTTATTCTTGAACATCGGCTAAAATCGAACATTTCTACTTTGAGCTCAATTTCAAGAGGTACTTGTCATTGTCAAACCAATCACAATCATCTCTATTTCTGTAATATATCTTCCATTCTATCAAACGAGACCAAAAAAACGAGAATACATCAATAAATACCATACGAAAATAGACTGCAAAGTCGCTGTTTTAAACGAAAAAAAGGTTGGAGGTTTTTTTCTCATTATGCAGTGTGTGCTGCAGGATTTTTTTATATTGCACACACTGACCACACATACCCATTCTTTCATATGTAAGCCACCAGCCATTTCCCGCTTAATTTGAGGCCGCTAGAATTTACGCATACTAGCACGGCACAAACCCCTGCTCGTAAACATACTAGTATGGCACCGACCCGGGTTAAAAAATATATACAGTGGACCCCCAAGTAACGAAAAACTTCATTCCAGAAGCCTGCTCAAGTGCCATTACAACAATTTACTCCCTTAAGGAATAATGTCACGTAGGTTTGTCTATTTCAGGCCCCAAAATACACTTCCGCACTTATAATATTATACTTACATAATTTCGATTTCCGGGTGTTCGTTACTGGGGGGGCCACTGTATGTATATAGTACAGTGGACCCTCAGTTAAAGGCCGTAATCCGTTCCAGAAGCTTGGCCTTAAACCGAAATAATATTCCCCATAAGAATTAATGTAAATACAATTAATCCGTTCCAGACAAAAAAGAAAAAAAAAAATCAGTATTACATACCTTTATTGAAGACTAATGCTGGCTTCTGGAAGATAGGGAGGAGGAAAGAGGTAGGAGTTAGTGTTTGGAAGGGTAATCCCCCCCCATAAGGACTTCAGGTAGCAAAGCTCTCATGTGGTCTTTTAATGCCACTAGGATCAGCGAGTCACTCCCCAATTACACTCCCTGCATGCCTGCTACACTCCTTGCATGCCTGCTACATTTCCTCCCTGCCTACTATACTCCCTGCATGCCTGCTACTCTCCTTGCCTCTATGCCTGCCTGCCTTGAATTCTATCATGTTTCTCACTTTCTTTACCAAAGGAACTTTACTAAGAACTTTTTGGGGCCATGGTGACTTATTTCGCATTTGCACTTGATAAATAACCACCAAAAACAATGGATTATAGCAAAATGTTTGGATGAATGAGCAGAAGCTTCCTCATGCACCGAGAGACACAGGCAAACTGAAACGCAAGCGGCCCCAGCCGGTGGACCGGACGCATCCCATCGGCCTCTAACCGGGAGCCGAAAAACCGGCCTTTAACCGGGCCTCTAACCGGGAGCTGAAAACTGGCCTCTAACCGAGTTGGCCTTTAACGAACGCCTTTAACCGAGGTATTTAATGTCGATGAAATGCGAATATAAAGATGAGTGTACAGGTGATGTTATGTAAAGACAGACTTTTCAAACCACCAATGTGAGTGAGTTATCCAAGCAGCAGATTCAGAGACTTGTTCAAGTACTGCAAAACTAAATACTACGTATAACCAGAATAATCCAACAACACAATTTAGATTTAGGTTAGGTGAGGTTAGTGCCTGCTGATTTCACTAAATTCATATATGGAAGAACGTTTCACCAGTAGGAAAAGATCAGAGCCTTCTCAAAAATACTCTCTATAGTTACTAATCAGGTTTCATGAGATCTTACTCGACTGATACCTCCCTAATTAATTCCAATGGACTACCTGAGAACTCAAATGTCGAAGGGAACTCATAGGTATGGTGACCCTAGACTTGCAAAAGGAATTCGATACAGTTAACCATAATATATTAGGGTTATCCTAGGTAATTTACACATAAGTTACTATGTATGATAACTCTAATCACCTAAATTTGAGTAACTTTATGTATAGCTGTACCTAAATAAAATCACTTGCATTCCAAGAGGCATTTGCAGAATGCCTGCATCAAGGTGAAGAGGAACAAGCATTGACTATGGAATTTAATGTCAAGGTGCAATTCAGTCTATGGTAGTGCATAAACTGTGGCCTTCAATTACCACATGTACCATGTACACAATGCTTAGTCTGTGCAACACTTGAGCATGTTTATTTGGGAACTGTTTTGCCAGCCAGAATATAAATACCCAAGTGTTGCACAAGTTTCTTATTTATCAACTTCTTGCTATTCTAACCATTTATTCAAATGTTTAGTCGATTTTTAAGTGTCTCAATTCAAGACGATGATCTCAGAATTGTTGCACTTTGTTTAAAAGCTGGAAGAAGTCAATAAGGAAAGACCAAGAATAAGTGGACATGGATTGAAGTACTAAGCCCACCAAAGTCACAAACATCAAGAGACTTTTTAGCATAAGAGCTGTTAATAATTGGAATAAACTTGATAAATTTTCCCAATCTGCTGTCCACAAAAATTTTAGTGGTTTATAAAACTTCAGAGTAGAAACTTTGCTATAAACAGAAAGCATCAGCAGAGCAAAGAAGGTAAAGCCTGCTGGCATATATACAGTAGCACATTGTATACAATACTTGGAAAAGAATTTATTCAGATCAGTAACCCCTGAGGATTAGTAATTCAGGTTAATCCAAGAAAGCCAAGCAGTATGCTTATTTCCACTGGAGTCCTTTTAAGGTCCTGCCCAAAGATGCAACCATTGACAGCTAACCATTCCTTAGTACAGTGGACCTAGGTTACAAAGGTCTAGTTAACGAAAAATCGGTTGCAGCTTTTCCGCAATCAGATAGCGAATAAGCTCGGTTAGCGACCGATAGACGTGTCCGCCTGCTCCACGCCTGGCCTGCCCAAGAAGCCACTGTAGCGTTGTTTACCATTGAGAGAACATTACCCAGCGCGCTCTTTCAAACATTCACAATACATTTGGTGTCTTTTTGGTGGTTTAGTGATTGTCATGTGAAATAAGTCACCATGGGTCCAAAGAAGCTTCCTAGTGGCATCCCAGTGGTAAGAGAGTGAGGAACACCATCGAACTGAAGAAAGAGATAATAGAAAAATATGAGTGGCGTCGTCTGAGTGATCTTGCCAGGATGTACAAGAAAAGTGCATCTACTATCGGCACTATCCTGGCAAAGAGAAATGAGATCAAGGAAGCTAATGTTGCAAAAGGGGTTAATTTGTTAACGAAACAAAGATCGAAAACAGTGGATGAGGTTGAGAAGTTACTGATGGTGTGGATCAATGAAAAACAGATAGCGGGTGATAGTATTTCCATGGCGATAATTTGTGAAAAGGCAAGGAAGTTGCAAAGCCAGCAAAGGCTGGTTTGAGAGATTTAAGAAACGTAGTGGCATACACAGTGTTGTGAGGCATGGTGAGGCAGCCAGCTCAGACAAATGTGCAGCTGAAAAATATGTGAGTGAATTTAAGGGGTTCGTAGAGGCAGAAGAATTCCTCCCCCAACAAGTGTTTAATTGTGATGAAACAGGCCTGTTTTGGAAGAAAATGCCCAACAGGACCTTCATTACTCAGGAGGAAAAGGCACAGCCAGGACACAAGCCTATGAAAGACAGGCTAACTCTTATGATGTGTGCCAATGCCAGTGGTGATTTTAAAGTGAAGCCTTTACTGGTGTATCACTCAGAAAATCCCAGACCCTTCAAGAAACACACTTGACAAGAATAATTTGTGTGTGCATTGGAAGGCTAACACCAAGGCATGGGTCACTACGGAGATTTTCAAGGAATGGTTGACTGGAGTGTTTGGCCCTAGTGTGAAGAAATACCTCCTGGAAAAGAAATTGGGACTCAAGTGCCTCCTGGTACTGGACAATGCTCCTGCTCATCCTCACAACTTGGAAGAGTTGTTGCCTGATGAGTTCAGTTTCATCACAGTGAAGTTCTTGCCTCCTAACACCACTCCTCTCATCCAGCCCAGGACCAGGAGGTCATTGCAAACTTCAAGAAACTGTACACCAAAGCAGTGTTTCAGAGGTGCTTTAATATGACCAATGACTCTGAATTGACCCTAAGAGAGTTCTGGAAAGATCACTTCAATATCGTGCATTGCCTAGGCCTTATAGGTAAGGCTTGGGAGGGAGTGACTTCCAGGACTTTGAACTCTGCTTGGAGACCACTGTGGCCGGATTGTGTTGAAAAGAGGGATTTTGAAGGATTTGAGGCTGACCCTGACCCTGATGTTGTGGATGATATTGTGGCATTGGGGAACAGCCTGGGGTTGGAGGCGAGTGGTGAGGATGTGGAAGAGTTGGTGGAGGAGCACAGGATAGAGCTAACAACTGAAGAGTGGCAAGAGCTTCATCTGGAACAGCAACAGACCACAGCTGAGGTTATCGCTTCACAGGAGGAGGAAGAGAGTGAAGGAGGTGCCTTCTTCAGAGATTAAGGAAATTTGTTCAATGTGGAATTAAAAGACCAAGAAGGAAGTAACCCCAGAGAGCTACTTGTTACCTGAAGTCCTTTTAGAGGGGATTTCCCTTCCAACCACTAACACCCTCCCCCTGTCATCATCCCTATCTTCCAGATGCCTGCAAGTCTCTTCAATAAAGGTAAGTACAGTGGTACCTCGGTTAACGATATTTTGTCCGTTCCAGAATGCTGTTCAAGTGCCATTACCAAATGAATTTATCCCCATACGGAATGATGTAAAATAGACTAGTCCTTTTAGACCCCCAAAAACACACTTACAAAAGCATTTAAAAATAAACTTACATAAAAGGGCGAGTTTGGGGACCATCGTTAACCGAGGTACAACTGTAAATGTTATTTATATATTTATTGGGAATATTTTTTTGTGGAACGGATTAATTGTATTTACATTATTTCTTATGGGAAATAAGGGTTCGGATTACGAAAGATTCAGATTAAGTAATAGCTCCTGGAACGGATTAATTTCGTTAACCGAGGGTCCACTGTACAGTATATCTTACTTAAAGAATTCAACCTAGGTCCTTTCCATTGTGATCAGAACACACTACCACAGTGCTATAAGCTTTTTGCACTTAAAGAGTGGAACAGGCTGCCTGACCATGTCAAGGCCAGTCTCAGCATAAGTCAGTTTAGGAAGAGAACTAAAAAGTACCACAAGTGATGCCACAAAAAAAAGGAGTTCTTATGTAGTTGAAATTCATGTAACTGTTATATTCAAATTCTTGTTTACCTGGGGAGAGTTCCAGGGGTCAATGCCCTGTGGCCCGGTCTGTGACCAGGCCTCATGTTGGATCAGAGCCTGATCAACCAGGCTGTTACTGCTGGCCGCACGCAGTCCAACGTACAAACCACAGCCTGATTGGTCAGGCACCGACTTTAGGTGCCTGTCCAGTGCCTGCTTGAAGACAGCCAGGGGTCTATTGGTAATCCCCCTTATGTATGCTGGGAGGCAGTTGAACAGTCTTGGGCCCCTGACACTTATTGTGTTGTCTCTCAACGTGCTAGTGGTTAATATTAAATTTTTTTTTTCTTTCTGATTCACATGTAATTTTTTTTCACATTTGATTTACTCAGTTTCTTTGCATTTTATTACTCATATCCTTTTACTGTTAACAGTCACGACAGATTTTTACTGTAATAGGCTGTTAAACATAAGGTATTAAAATGACCCCAATGGAAAGTCACTGAGTTCTTTAAGTTAGCCCAAGTATTGTACAAGTACAAAATGCTATACACGACAATTGTAATTATTAAAAATTGTGTAAAATCACACCTAAATATTATTATCGTTATTAAACTCTCTTTTGTCCCTGACTGAAATATTTTCCATGGAATATATCATAAAAACTGAGAACCAAAGAAATATACAGCTTCACGGTTCATATCACAACATGCAACAAGGAAATGTAGGTTTGGAGGTACACAATGAAAGTCATATTTTCACAAAGGTATTTGTCTGGTGGTGAAATCTTTATAATTGATCCATTCTAAATAGTCTATTAAGGCCATTATCTTTAATGCATAAAATTTAGCATATTTGTTATAGTATTTTCAAAGTGTAAATTCTGAACTTGAATAAGGAATGCCAGTGATCATCAACATTCCCACGTCACCGATTGAGTAGTATACTAATATTTTTTTACTGGGAAAGTTCTTTCATACATAAATTTAGTAAAATTATCAGCAATTACTAACCTAACCCAAAATAAACCAAAATTATATTCTAGCTTAAATTAATAAATCACAAAACCTACCGCCTAGAGATCTGAAGGGTTTATGATCCAGAAACTAGATCAAAAGCCTTTTAAATCTCTTGGCAGCAGGTTACCCTAGGTTAATCTACACAGTATACTTTTTATGTATCTATACCATATGTGCAATCAAAACCATTGTTAAAAAAATGATGTAAACGGCCTGAATAAAAAAATTTCATGATTGTGACCAGATCTACCTGAGTTCATTTGTTCATGATTGTATAGGTGTAGATTGTTCATTACCTTTGTAACTTGTCATGATTGTGACCAGATCTACCTGGAGTTCATTACCTTTGTAACTAGTTCAACTATCATAACTTTGGGGTCCAGTCCCTGGACCCATTATGTACCTCTGTAATCTTTTGACTACCGCCCACAGGATGGGTCTGGGGTGCATAATAAAGATATTAAACTAACTAAACCAGCAGCAGCAGCAAGGCACAGCCCCTTGAAGGGTGAGCCCTGGTGTGTCGGCCACTTAAATCCCTGAACCTAGTGTTATAAAAAAAGGAAATGACATCAACAGTATAAATGTCAAGGTTGTAATCAATATGCTTATCAGTTATATATCCCCGGGGCTGACGTCAGAGCAGGAGAACAAGTTACTGATGACTAACTTGTGTGTGGGAGGCGGTGGCGGAGGAGGCAGGGAAGCTCTCCTCTGAGGACCCTCCTCCTGCCTGAACCTCTCCTGCAGGTTGACACGGCTGCCGGGGGTGCTCGGCTGGTAGTCCTGGCTCAGGTAATTCTTAGTACGGGTGCTGCGGCGGGTGTTGAAGAAGGACCAGCTCCTGGAGAGTGTGGCTGCCATCACTGCCTGGGGCGCCGCTGATGCCGCTGTGTTTTAAAAACGCCGCCGCTGCCGCCGCCGCCGCTCACCCTCCCATCAACGGATAACCTGCAACCTTGCCAAACTTCTAAATAAACACTTACTAAAACCATAAAATTTCCAACTATAATGCAGTTACACCTTAATATTTTTCATAAAACACTTATTAACTCATCAATTTCAATATGAAACAAATTTACTTTTATATGTTTTATTGATCATTAGCGATGTAATGAAAGAGAGGTGGCACACTTAAATCTGCATCATCCATTGGGCTCCTGAGTGCTGAGACTCCATCAACGGTCGTAGTGTAATGAGGAATAGCTCACTACTTACCTTACATTCCTAGGGCTCTTTATGACCCTTATGGGCGGTGAAGTAAGTTTTCTTCACCGCCCCTCCCCATATACAAATACTTTTTTTTAATTAATGGCTATTTTATCACCATTATACTGACCAGTAACCACGAAAGCACGATTAAGAAATTTCACATACATACTGAAAATCATAAGTTTCAAAAGAGGATTTCTTTGATTTTTGCAGCATCTTATGAGTTTTAAGCACCTTCCCCCCAGATTAAAATCCTGGATTAATTAAGCTTTTCCCTAGATTAAAACCCTGGATTAATTAAGCCTTTCCCTAGATTAAAACCCTGGATTAATTAAACCTTTCCCCATATTGAAATCTAGAATTAATAAACATTTTTCCCTGATTGAAATCCTGGATTAATTAAACTTTTCCCCAGATTGAAATCCTGGATTAATGAAGCCTTTCCTCATTAAAATCCTGGCTGCGCTACTGTTTAAGTTAACATAAAATTTTATTCGGATTTTTAACCCCAGAGGGTTAGCCACCCAGGATAAATAAAATAAGGCAATGCGTCATCAAGGGACTGTCTGTCTTATTTCCATTGTGGTCCTCAATCTTGTCTCCCAAGATGCGACTCACCCCAGTTGACTAACACCCAGGTACCTACTTGCATGCTGGTGAACAGGTGTAAGGAAGCACGCCCAATGTTTCCACCTGCCGGGGATCGAACCACGGACACCAAGCGTGTGAAGCAAGAGCATTGCCTACCAGGCCACGATTTATATATATATATATATATATATATATATATATATATATATATATATATATATATATATATATATATATATATATATATATATATATATATATATATATATATATATATATATATATATATATATATATATATATATATATATATATATAATAATATAAACGAATAGGATAAATCAAGAAATCAATATTAAAATTACAGCTGGTGTTGTACGCAAGTCAGACGAAGAATTAATCAACCCAGGATAACCCAATAATCCCGTCATATCGCTTATTTTAATAATAATAATAATAATAATAATAATAATAATAATAATAATAATAATAATAATATTTTATTTCATTGCAAGTTTACATCGAGATTTTGTAATTACAATTATGAATTGAAGTGCAAAGAGAGCCACTATCATGCCATGGCATTATGGGCAGACTAAATCTAATGGCTTATAGACTACTTAATACTAGATAAATTGATTAAGTTTGTTATAGTTAAACATTAGTTTATGCTTATGGCAGATAATAAGTTTACTCAGAATACAATCTGAGGATGCGACCCACAACAGTCAGCTAACACAAAGATGCCTACTACTACTTGACGCAAAGGGGCAGGAACGTTTCCACTCGTCCAGAGCTCAAACTCGGGTTATTGAGTCCGGGCTGAGGCTGCTACCAATCAAGCCTCGAGCCACAAACACATGCGGTATAGTTATCTTGCTTCCTGACAAACCTTACCTAATATAACATGCAGTATTAGTATACTTGTGAAGGACACGTTTCGCCCATCACTAATAAAGCCCTGGTTAGTGAAACGTCTCCCTAATACATGTACCGCTTATGTTTTTGGTGATGCATGCTCCCATAGATACTCGTATCCCAGCAGTAACCGGGAAGTAGTCATCCAAGAGTGTTGATTTTCTTGAATGCACCATAGACATGTACTCATAACACCTGTTTGTGGTTGCACAGATGGGGTCTAGTCCTGGTTCATGCATGATAAAATGACGATAGATGGACTGACTGGTGTCAATATACCTAGTCTTAAATCACTGAAGTTCATTTGAAGGTCTTTTTCGTATTATCTTCATACTGCTAATTAAGATAAGGACCCCAATGGAAACAAAGAACCCCAATGGAAATAAATCACTTTGTCTGATTTTTTGTGTTATCCTGGGTTCTCTACACATATGCTGCTATGTATGATAATCTATGTAAATGTATTTGTGTATACCTGAATAAACTTACTTAAGATTAGATTTTGCCACCGAAGCACGGTAGCGCAAGAGCATATGGATACACAAAAGGCCTAGGAACTAGGCCCCAAAAACAAACAATTTTTTTTTATTTCATTGCAATTTTACATAGATTTGATATTTACAATCATAAATTGAAGTGCAAGGAGAGCCACTGACATGCCATGGCATTAGGGGCAGCTTAATCTAATGACTTATAAACTATGTACAGAATATTAGAGAAATTGATTGAGTTTATTCTAGTTATATATTTGATTGTTCAAATTACAATATGATGATATTACACTGTTCAAATTATATATTTGATTATTCAAATTACAATGTGATGATATTACACTGTTCAAATTATATATTTGATTGTTCAAATTACAATATGATGATATTACACTGTTCAAATTATATATTTGATTGTTCAAATTACAATATGATGATATTACACTGTTCAAATTATATATTTGATTGTTCAAATTACAATATGATGATATTACACTGTTTAAATTACAATATGATGATATTACATTGTAACAAGTGTTTAATAGGATGGTAATATAATAGTAAAAATTGAGATTATTTTAAGGAAAATAACATTGAGTATTTTTTAAAGTAATTTATAGTATGAGTATTTAGTTTAGGGTGAGTAGGTGGTAACCTAATAGTAACATATTAGTAAAAATTGAAATGATCTTATAGGAAAATAATATTGAGCATTTTTTTAAAGTAATTTACAGTATGAGTATTTAGTTTAGGGTGAGTAGGTGGTTTTTGAGAAGAGTCTTAAAATGATTTTCAGACAAGGTTAGCTTAGTATTTACTGGTAATGAATTCCAGATTCTGGGGCCCTTTATGTGCATAGAATTTTTACATAGGTTGATATGGACTCGGGGTATATCAAAAAGTGACCTGTGTCTTGTGTTGTGGTCATGGGTCCTATTAAACTTGAGGAGAATTTTGAGCGGAGGGTTTATATTAGAGTGTAGTAGGCACAAGAATAAGTGTGAATGTTCTTTACGGTGAGTAGTTTTAGGCTTTTGAATATTGGTGAAGTATGTTGTCTAGAGTGGTGTCAGAGCAAGTTGCAAACCCTCGTCGACTTCCCAATGATCTGATATTAGCTGAGTGAACTGGCCAGGGGACTTTGCCACGCTATATTCACTCCCATGCTGCCCTCAACAGGCACTATAACATTGCATTGTACAGACCTCCTCAACGTCGATGTTATAAGTGTCAACGTTGGGGCCACATTGCCAGGAAATGCCCAGCTAAGTCATACTGGTGTGCAGTGTGTGCCAATGCTCATTCTTCTGAACGCTGTTATGATTTGATCAAACAGCACCAGACTGTTGCTAAACGATGTATCAATTGTAAGACTTCAGGAGTCACAGCAGCTCATGCTGACTGCAGTGTGAGGGCTGCCCACATCGCAGCCAACCACACCTCACCTTGCACCTCCCATTATGATCCCCCAGGCCCACCAGATACATGGAGTCTGAATACTGGCTCATGCCTGCCCTCAGACAATGGGGTTGAGCACTTCACCTGGGAAGCACATCAACAGAGCTCCATCACGTCTGCTGTCAATACCAGCCTAGCTGAGTCAGCTGACCGGGGCTTCACGTCTCCAGATGTTCCTAGTATTGCTCGTGTGGTATACAACCTGAAGTCCCACATAGGACTATTGGAGAGACAGCAATTTCTCCTGAAGCAACAACTTGAGCAGCACAAGGAAAGATGTGTAGAGCGTACCAATAACAAGATTGTCACAAATTCTGAAAGCGAGTGTAAGGCTGATGAACAAGGTGGTGGTGGTGTCCTTAATTACGGTAATGACGAACCCAACAGCTGTGTTGATAACTATAGTGAGCATCATGCTGAGGGCAGTGTTGTCTATGATGTTAGTAATAGTGATGAGGGTCATATGAGTTGTGGTGCCGAGTGTGATGAGGGCAGTGGTTTACATAATGTTAGTAATAGTGATGTGGGGAATTGTGAGAGAAGTCTATCTGGGACACCGCCACTAGCAATAAACAAACTCCCAGGGAGACGACCGACTCGTATAAATTTTACCGCAGTCATTCCCTTTAAGGTATGTGAGAACTTTACCCGCTCCTGGCCGCACCGAGGGGGTACCTTCAATATTCTCGTTCGCCCACTGCACTCTGGACCAGTATAAATAAATCTGAGAAGATCATTTATTATAGCTATATTACGTTAAATTTAAGTGGACTGTATTGGTTGTTGAACAACTGATCACACGGAGAAGAGGTAGAGAACACATAGTTCAATTAACATGACCAACACTCACCTAATTAACAGCATCATAGCGGTGTATCGTAGATCGTTGACCTAGCCAAAGTACATCTACTGTGCGTAACAATATCATTGGCCAATAACAAAGTAAACAGCAGAGTACTTAGCTTTAGATGAGGGAGTCGTTCCGTTGTTGACGTCCTCCTGCGATCTGATTCGATCGCGATGGTATTAGCTGTCTCGTCGAGTCAAGGAAGGTTAATTTCCGTGCACTCTTATACGCCCACGAGACCGAGCGTTCGTTAACATGTGGTTGGTCGGGGTAGCGAATCAGATCCTCGCACTAATCCGACCGTTTGTACTGTTTATACGTATAACTTTACATATTACGTGTATCCTTGCTTAATGCCCCACTAGTTTATACACATTCACAGTCTCGATACTTGAATTTCGAGTAGATAACTTGCGATAGGTTAGTTCATTTCAATCACATCCAATATGGCGGTCGGGGTATGGCGTACCCAAGCCAGACCCGGTCGACACAATCAACCCCTGATTATTTACAACTCGGTTTCACAGTATTCACCATTTCCCAAAGTTCATCGAATATATTACAGTCTCTTCTAAGATGAACTCCCCAACATCAGGGTTACGACTTTATCCTGCCGTATGGTCATTTCACTCAGTTCAAATAGGCCTATGACCGCGTCACTCGCCGGCGGCACCTTATTTCACAATTATTGTCCGATTACTGGACCTCCTGGACCGATTGTCCCAGTTGATATTCCCCGCGTCACTGGATATTCCTCCACATTACGAAAGGAGGTAATTAAATCCGATTTGGTGGGCGGAATCTCCAAATTCGACAGGCCATCCCATCACCTGATCGGGTCGGTAGGCCCCCAGTTCACTCTCTTTCCCCTCTCTCTCCTCCCTGCCCAGCCTCTTCCCGCTTCCTCCCCGCTGGTATGATGGTTCTCATTACATACCCCATGTACCAGCGGTACATTAAGGATATCTGTTCATATTGGAAAGTTTATCAATTACAACTTTCGGAAAATACCAATATTTTCCACACTGCGGCGGGCAGAGTTCGTTGTTAGACGATTCAAATTGTATCTCGTAAATTTTTACGACTATTTTGTACGTACACAATCTTGCTGTTTTTCGTTACGAATCCACTGCAAGGATACCTCATTATCAGACCAAATTGTGGTGTCGCTAATATTTATCTCCGGCAATTTACTCCGTAAATAATCAGCTAATTTGACACCCACATAAATGGCGGTTAATTCCAACTGAGGTAAAGTACGTAATTTAATTGGAGCCACTTTAGTTTTAGACATGACAAGAGAGATATCTTTATCACATTGAAAATAAGCGACTGCTCCATAAGCTAATTTAGAAGCATCGCAAAAATGTGGAGTGTATTTTCCACTCCAGAGCGGGCTACACACCACGGGAACTCCAACATTGGAACTCTCTCATAATCACCAATTAATTCTTCCCACCTGTTAACGAATTCCTCAGGTAGGGTTTCATCCCAACACCTTCTGCTTCCATGCCTCTTGTACCAATAATTTCCCTCTGATTGTAAGAGGCGCCACTAAGCCTAGTGGATCGAAACATTTTGAAACTTCAGCAAGTAGGGTTCTCTTCGTTAATTTCTTGGGCATACTATAATTATTAGGCTTTAACGATATCAAGTCTCTTTCAGTATCCCAAGTCAGTCCCAATACATTGCTACACCCAGATACTTCATCGCGGGATTATCTTTATTTATTCGGTCCTTTAACCTGGACGAATTACTGTTCCACTCCCTGAGCGGCATATTTGCACCTTGCATTATGTCATTAGCCCCTTCATATATCTTCATTAGCTCCTCTTCAGTTGACGTCACCCCCAGGAAATTGTCCACATAGAATTGTTTACTCATTATTTCACTCAGTGGACCACCTGTACGTTTAAGGTGCGCATTTATCGTCGCCTGAAGTAAGAACGGACTAGAAGTAGCCCCAAATAAGACACTTCTGAATCTGAAAGTTTTCAGCGGACTAAGCGGATTGCTAGGATCCTCTGGCCACAGAAATCTTGTGTAATCCCGATCCGTCTCTTGCAATCCCACTCTCAGGAAAGCTTTACTTATGTCTGCCGTGAAGGCATAACTATTAACTCTGAAATTCAATAACACATCTCCCAATTTCTCCGTCAGCGACGGACCTGTCATTAAACAATCATTCAAACTAGGTACATTTTTATTACCCTGGCACTACAATTAAACACGATCCTCAAAGGAGTGGTTTTGGAATCCTTCTTCACTCCGTGATGAGGTAAGTAGTGGCCATAAATATTGGCTTGCTCTGGGGTACCTCCTCTATGAACTGATTATTTAACCGTTCATTAATGATCCCATTATAAGCAGTCAGCAATTCTGGTGTCTTACTCAATTCGTGGAGCTGGGCCTTTAACTGACCATACGCCATCCGGTAATTAGTGGGTAGTTCCGGATGGTTTAGCTTCCATGGGAGTCGCACCCAGTATTGTCCAGACTCAAATTTAACATCCTTCAGGTATTGTTCCTGAGTGAAGGAATCATCTGGACTTTCTTCATTTACATTAATCCCCACTGTCCAGTTCCCACAATTTATGCACTGGTTTAACAGCATCCTCTGTAGAAGAATATTTACACTGGAATGACGTTTCATGAGTAAGGCACACCGTGACTGCATTTATGGCTTCCTCCAGTCATTCATTACTGCGAGGAAGCCTGCCATAAATTACATGGCCTTCACCAATGTTGAGAAGAGTGACACCACCTTTCTTCGTCATACCCTTCACGAAGGTGGCATAATAGTCACTGCCTATCAAAACACTTACTGGTCCCACCGAGTCATTGCTTACTACGGAGGTGCCAGTTTCACATTAGTCTCTCTGTGCTTGCCAGCCACATTAACTCCATTAAGTTCAGCCATGGTTATAGGATCAATAACCACTGAGGTACAAATTAAATAGACCCTTTATTATTCATGGGCTTGCCAGCCCATTAACTCCATTAAGTTCAGCCATGGTTATAGGATCAATAACCACTGAGGGTACAAATTAAATAGACCCTTTATTATTCATGGGCTTGCCAGCCACATTAACTCCATTAAGTTCAGCCATGGTTATAGGATCAATAACCACTGAGGGTACAAATTAAATAGACCCTTTATTATTCATGGGCTTGCCAGCCACATTAACTCCATTAAGTTCAGCCATGGTTATAGGATCAATAACCACTGAGGGTCAAATTAAATAAATTGTTTATAAAGGTGATTCTCCACCTTACTCTTGCACAAATCGTAGCCACGCCTGTGCTGAATTAATTGGACTAATTGTTGTCACCACACAATTAATTAACTGTGTACTCTATACTCACTTCCTATGATCAGTCACTTATTTATTAATTAATTAATTCAATAGTGATTAATTCACTAATCACATCCGGTTCAGGACGGACCAACGGGCGCTGTGGGGAATTGTGAGAGAAGTCTATCTGGGACACCGCCACTAGCAATAAACAAACTCCCAGGAGACGACCGACTCGTATAAATTTTACCGCAGTCATTCCCTTTAAGGTATGTGAGAACTTTACCGCTCCTGGCCGCACCGAGGGTACCTTCAATATTCTCGTTCGCCCACTGCACTCTGGACCAGTATAAATAAATCTGAAGATCATTTATTATAAGCTATATTACGTTAAATTTAAGTGGACTGTATTGGTTGTTGAACAACTGATCACACGGAGAAGAGGTAGAGAACACATAGTTCAATTAACATGACCAACACTCACCTAATTAACAGCATCATAGCGGTGTATCGTAGATCGTTGACCTAGCCAAAGTACATCTACTGTGCGTAACAATATCATTGGCCAATAACAAAGTAAACAGCAGAGTACTTAGCTTTAGATGAGGGAGTCGTTCCGTTGTTGACGTCCTCCTCGATCTGATTGATCGCGATGGTATTAAAGCTGTCTCGTCGAGTCAAGGAAGGTTAATTTCCGTGCACTCTTATACGCCCACGAGACCGAGCGTTCGTTAACATGTGGTTGGTCGGGGTGCGAATCAGATCCTCGCACTAATCCGACCGTTTGTACTGTTTATACGTATAACTTTACATATTACGTGTATCCTGGCTTAATGCCCCACTAGTTTATACACATTCACAGTCTCGATACTTGAATTTCGAGTAGATAACTTGCGATAGGTTAGTTCATTTCAATCACATCCAATATGGCGGTCGGGGTATGGCGTACCCAAGCCAGACCCGTCGAACAATCAACCCCTGATTATTTACAACTCGGTTTCACAGTATTCACCATTTCCCAAAGTTCATCGAATATATTACAGTCTCTTCTAAGATGAACTCCCCAACATCAGGGTTACGACTTTATCCTGCCGTATGGTCATTTCACTCAGTTCAAATAGGCCTATGACCGCGTCACTCGCCGGCGGCACCTTATTTCACAATTATTGTCCGATTACTGGACCTCCTGGACCGATTGTCCCAGTTGATATTCCCCGCGTCACTGGATATTCCTCCACATTACGAAAGGAGGTAATTAAATCCGATTTGGTGGGCGGAATCTCCAAATTCGACAGGCCATCCCATCACCTGATCGGGTCGGTAGGCCCCCAGTTCACTCTCTTTCCCCTCTCTCTCCTCCCTGCCCAGCCTCTTCCCGCTTCCTCCCCGCTGGTATGATGGTTCTCTATTACATACCCCCATGTACCAGCGGTACATTAAGGATATCTGTTCATATTGGAAAGTTTATCAATTACAACTTTCGGAAAATACCAATATTTTCCACAAGTGATGAGGGTCATATATATGGGGTGCATAATAAAGATATCAAACTAAACATATAAGTGGTGATGCCGAGTGTGATGAGGTTAACCACATTGACATTAATGTTGAATATAGCACTGCTGATAAATGTAATGAACACAATGTTGGTAGTGGTGTTGGTAATGACAGTTATAGTGATGCGTGTAATGCTAGTGGAGGAGGGAATGTGAGTGGTGGTGCCACCTATCATACATTCACACATGAACAGCGTCGTGCTCTGTGTAAACAGAGACTCCCACGAGGCCTCACAACTGGACGTGCACTTAAAAAACTCATGGACCAGGGTAACACTGCTGACATTGATAAGGTCTGCTCTTTATATGAAATTTTTTTTCATTATGCCGAGAAACTAAGCCAGATTCCAGGACTTCTATAATGGATAAGTCCTCGTATAAACTTAATATTTTTAGCTGGAATATTGCATCGCTTAGAAAAAGACTTCCTGACCTTCATCATAAAGTAACCACCGAACCGATTGATATTGTGTGTCTACAAGAGTGCAGAATCCCTGATAAATCCCAGCCCCCTAAATTGCCATCATTTGTTGCATATAACCTCAAATCTACTAACTCTTGTGTTCTATATATTAAAAAATCACTTCCCCATCAACTTCTCACACATAAGAAAACAGAGGGACTGCAATACCATGGTGTTAGGATTTATATTGGGAACTCTGCTCTCAACATATTTAATTTGTATGCTCCTGCTGATAAGTTCAATTACTTGGAGCTCCCAACTTGTGCTCAGTCTGAGCCTACTCTTATCATTGGAGATTATATTGCAAGACACAAAAGTATTGGAAGCTCACAGTTTGGTAATCGTAATGGTAACCAACTGTTGTCACTGTTAAATAGTCATGATAATGTGCAAATTGTAGGTGACCTTGAACCCACACATATCTATGGAAGCATTCTTGATCTGTGTCTTGGCTTCAACATTACTTCTGCCAGCTGTGAGTCTACCATTGTATCAGATATATCATCAGACCATTTCCCAAGGCTAACCTCACTAGATATAGGTAATACTATCCTTCCTGGTGGAATATTCAAATGAAAACGTTTTAATGTTCCCCCTGATCAATATGAGGACTTTGTTGCACATGTGACTGACTGGTATAATTCCTACAGTGTTCCTCTGTTGAGACCTTTAACAATGACCTTGTGAGCAGTATTCAGAACT